>CM071926.1:134322149-134545774 GCA_016081115.2 Rehmannia glutinosa
AATTTAGTCCAGGAATAATATCTTCTCTCGATCCCAATTATTCCCTCAAAACAATCAAGAGTTGGTCAAACAATTAATCAACAAGTAAAGCAATTTATTTGGGAAAGCAAATCAATTAGTCAATACTCATGCTTGTTTATTTGAATCAAATCATCCTAATCCTAGAACAAGGAAATTAGTTCATGCTTGGGGTGGGATCATAATCTCAATTGAAGGGAAAAAAACAATCATAAACATCATCATGCATCAACAATAATCACTCAACAATTGAAATCGGACAAAAGAGATGAAGAAATATTACGCTTTGATTAAACCGCAAAATAACTTCAATGGGAAGAACCCAAGAAATTCCAATGATGAATGAAAGAGAAAAATGACAAAAACTAAAGTTTAAAAGTGCTAAGTAATAAAAGTGTACAAAATTATGGATCCCCTAAGTGCTATTTATAAGCTTAAAATCCTATACAAGGTAGAATAATCCAAAAAGAAAAAAAAAACGAATAAAAAATTTGGAACATTCCAACGGTGCACGCCCGTGCACATTGTACGCGCCGCGTAGCGCGTGGCGTGCAAGGTCTCGTGCAGACGCGCGCCCATTGTGTGCCGTAGCAGTATAATTTTGATTGTTCCTAGTAACTAAGCGGCTCAACCAAAGAGTATAATTTCGATTGTTCTATTTTTTTATAGCGCTCTATAATGCAATGATGTTTTTTTTTCTAGTGCTAGCAATTTTGTGTACACACAAATTAAAATAAGATTTTAACTTAATTCACATCAATGAAATCTCGTAATTCATACCCCACAACCTGGGTTACTATTTAACGTCGCCTAACTCGTTCATCACAAGGGTTAATTCACGACTTAGTCAAATCCTACGCATTAAGTTTACAATGTCATTTCCTAATTGAGGCTCAAATTAATGCATCTATTTCAAGTTAACTAAACAACACTATTATTAAACTTGGGATAATCGGTAGGCAAAGTAAAAATATAATTACAAGCAATCAACATATATTATCAATTATGAATTGTCCCCACACATAAATCACACAAAGTGACCTCAATGCGTAAAAGTAAAAGAAGAAAACTATGTCCCTAAAAATTTCAAGATTGATAAATAATGCCATAAGTACATCCGCCTATGATTCTGCAAAAAGACATATGGAGAAGAAAACACAAAACCAAAATAGAAAAACTAGAGTAGTAAATAATAATAATAATAATAAAATAGCAAACATCCGCATTCAAAGTCAACACATACAAGAAGAGAGAAAGGAGAAACAAAAACGACAATCTCTACGGCTATATCACTAATCATCGTCGGTGGTGGCCGAGGCGGGAATGAATGGCGAGAAGGACATGGTGACCAGTTTTGTTCGATGTTTTGCACCGACTATCAATGGAGTCAACACGGACGCTCATATTTCGCATAAGGTTGTGGATGTCGTTCATCTAGTCTTGCATATCGACATTTGGTTTTGAAAATGGACAAAGTTGCCTTGCATAGAATCTAAGCACAATGTAATCGACTTCCCAACCGGTGGTGGGGCCTTAGCTCTGAGAAGAAGGGCCCGGGCGAAAGGATCGGAGGATGTGCATCATGTGGGTCATGCGTCTCGCATCATCATCCTCGCCCACCGCCCCCAAGGCATTAAAGGGGGGGTAGATATGCGGCGACCGAGTTCCAAATATAACTATGGAAGCATTTTCTCTTTGGTAGAATCACGAAATTCACCTTCCTTAGTCAAAAAATCGATCGAGCAAATTGGCCTTTGATATAGATTTCATCCACCACGGTATAATTAAGTCCGCCACACCATTAATCCCAAAATGCAATGCAATGAGCGATACAAAATGTCCATTCCTAATTTTGTACGTATTTTTTCTTCGAATTCAACTAAATGTATCAAAAATAAAAAGCAAGTGGTACAAACTTTATCACGGATCGAGCGCAATATAAGAAAAATCAACTCCGGGCTCGTCACCTTATTGCTCCTATCCTTTTCAAATATATGATGGGCTAAATATTTGTGGAAAAGATAAGTGGCACGCTCCTGAATAAACCCACTAGGCGTCCCTTTAGTCGAAAAATTATTGAATCTTGTCAATTCTAACCAAAATTCTCTCGGCTTTAAATGACTTGGGATTGAACGCAACCCGCATGTAGATAACCTAAAAATTGATTTCATTACCTTCTAATCTACTTTACATTCCACCCCAACCAATCGACATGTGAAATTCGTCAAATGTACATCGAAAAACATAAAGTGGTGTAAAATTCGACTACCAACTCGAATACACTACACCCACATCTTAATCATTTTTTCCAACTCGAGCATCAACAAATCCCATAAATTCATCTTTTAAACCCAATTCATCTAAAGTTGGTAAATGGAGAGGATAAGCGATGGGTACCTCGCGTGAACTTATCCGTAAACCGTTGCCCTTTCTCCTGAGTAAATCGGGAAGGGTGCGTTGAATTATTCGACTAAATCAAGGGTGCATTGGGATGTCCTCTTGAGCCCTTAATGACCCTTCTTGTGCTCTTTATTAAGAAATAATATAGTTTTGTAACAATTTATTTTGTATATGATTCTCTCTCTCTATATATATACATATATATATATATATATATAAACAAATAATTTTCTTAATGAAATTTCTACTTCTTAGCCCACTTACTACTAGTTTTTGGATCCGCCACCTTTGGTTACCTCCTATACCCCGTAATCTTAACCTCGAAATCGACATGGCTTTTTTTCAAATAAAATATTTTTTTAATTGATGAATTGATAACATGTACCTATAGTTGGATATTTTGGAGGAAACTAGTTGGTGGTAGCAAAATGGAGGGAAATGTAGGTAAGTGAAATACTTGGCATGAATTTTACATACTTGGTACATCTTCAAAATGAAATATCAAATATCTAAAGTGCAAAATCAGTTCGAGCATTTAGTATGAGTACAAGTAATATATATACATATGTATAAATAGAGGTATTCTTTTATTTTTTAGAGGTAGCAAGATTTAAAATTTAATAATTTTAATACGAAATTTATATAAATTAGAAATAAAAAACGAAGTTGAGGGGGCAACCGCCATGGCCAGTCCCTTTTGGTTTCGTCCCTGATTATACTGTAATTTTATAGTATTTCCCTATTTCAGAAATTTTAATCCTAAACCACCAAATAATTACGTATGTCTTTTAATTCAATATTTTATATAGTGTTCAATATGATATGTCATGCACATAAAAGTAACTCTTAAATATATATTATATTTACAGTGAATTATATCTTGGATGGAAACTAGTTGGTGGTAGCAAAATGGAGAGGAAGAAAGAATATAAAGGAAGAGTGAGAAAGGCACATTTCTCTCCATTTTGCTACCACCAACTAGTTTACCTCCAAAATCATCTAACTAAAGGTACATGTCATTAATTCAACAATTAAAAAAAAAATATTTTGTTTTAAAAAAAAATCATGTCAGCATTTCAAGTTAAGATTACCAGGTATATGAGGTAATATGACTAAAACTCTAAAAAAGGCCAATTAAAGGACTAAAATCATACAAATTAGTAAGTGAGGATCAAATCTCTAAGTCACTCCACTTAGAGAACTAAAAGAATAATTTTGTCAAAGATTTATCCAGGCCTGTATTTACCTCACTCTGCCACGATGTCAAAGAAAAACATAGAAAACTTGAAAACACTGCCAAGCAACCTGATGAGTACTAAGTACGAGGTTCCACCTCATTATAGGAAGGCCCACCAAGTTCTGAATAAAAGCTCTTTGTGAAATGAGTTAAATTTCCTCAAAAAAAAAAAAATGAGTTAAATAATAAAATATTACCACTTAAAAGTAGTGTTGTAGTAGTAATTTATTTGCTAGCAGTTCAACCTGATGTACTTCTTTTTTATGTATGAAATGGAGTGCTATGTTATGAGACTACTGCTTCTAATTATATTGCATGTTTTCAATATTGACTACCATAAATCAGATATTTGCTAGATGCAGTGCAGTGAAATATAATCGGGCTGTTGTAAAATTGTGCTTTAAGAATTGGAATTAACTTGAAAAAAAATGGAATTAATTAATGTCTATGACAATGGCCATGAGGAACTCAATATTTTCCACAACTTACACAATATCAAAAACCCTCCCCAGAAGGGCCCCAAAATCTTGCAAATACTACCTTAATTTGGTTACGAATAAGAAACAATTCCCACCTTTTGGTTTTCAATAAAGTACAAGATAGTTCAAAACTAGATGGAAGAAATTTTTTCCGTCCACTTTTTTTTTTCTTCCAATTTTTTTTGTTTTGGAATATCTCGTGAGTGCACTATCGACTTTACACAAATCTCGTTAGTTTTACCGTAACTCCTAAAACCTTGGTGGCATTTTATGTAATTTTGAAACTTATCTAGGTATTTTTTTGTAACTAACGCATATTTACAAAGATTGAGAATATTTCTTTTTGGAACAATCATGTTTCTTCAAGATATAGGCCTATGATAATGTTTACAAGCCCCATGCAATGAGGTTGCCAGAATTTCAGTGGTATCGTTCTTATTTGCAATAGTGTTGATCAAGGTTCTAACCCTGAGTCTTTGAGTCTTTATAAATTTATTTCATCTTCTCCAACCACACTTCTCTCAACTTATTTAAAAAAATAATAACAAGCCCCATTGACCAATGCATGATTCAAAATTTAGATGCCCCTAATATTAGGAAACAAATATATCTTCTAACTAGTCAGGAAAAATCATATAGTATTTTGAGAACCATGCAGAATCAAATGAAATCATTTAAGGATTGCGGTAGAGTGAGGTGTGATCCAGCTGCTCCAATTTGTGAGTCGGGTCTATTGTATTGATCCAATATTACTACATGTTATATGCTATTCCACCAAGCAGTGCAGCAGAATTGGTTGGAGAAAGGAAAAAAATCTTGAATAAATTAATTTTATTATTCATCCAACTGGAAAGTTTTTGTATCACGAAAATATCGTGCTCCACAAGATAAGGAAATGAAACTACCATGAATAAATCTCGCGGAAGAACTCTTTTAGTTTTAGCAGAACGCAGCTCATTTTGTATACTCTTGACGATACTGAAAAAAACTGAGAATAAATAAGCTACTCATATTTTTTATTTCCGAATGCATCTTGTAATTAAGATTTCATATGTGCCAATAAAAGACTTGTTAATATAGTTCCTCAGCGCCAGCGTGGTGGCTGTCACAACTTTTACACTTGTCAATTGCATAAACCACACCACATCGCCTTAAGCATACATAATTAAGCTTAAGCACCGTTTTAAATATGGTACCGCATCGGCGGTTCAACAGTGTTATACCAGATCATCGGTGATCTATCCGGTATAGTAAGACCCTAAAAAATATTTTGCGATCCAACCGGTCAATACCGATCAATACCAAACCAAACCGGACATTACCGACCATACCGATCAAAACCGGTTGTACCGGATTTTACTAATTTTTTTATTTGGTATTTTCCACTTTTTTTTTTTTAATAAAAATAGATTCATAAACTTAATATTTAATATATTTATCATTATTTGAATTTTGAGCTAAATATATATATTTTTTCCTTTTAACAAAATATATACAATTTTTCCTTTTATAATAATAAATTACATTTATATATTATATAATATAATTCCAAATATAATTATTTTTTATCACAACGGGTAAAATCGGCGGTTGAACTGGTCCGACCGACAAATTTCTTACCGGTGGCTTGGCCGGTTTGATAACCGATATGATATTTAAAACATGGCAAAATTGCAAAATTAGTCCTCAGAACTAAAAGGAGGTTGCGAAAAATCTGTAAAATACTCGGAATTGTAAAATAGTCCTCAGAACTATGTATGATTTTACAAAATAGTCCCGCATATTGCATAGTTTGCAAAATAGTCATGTTACTTATACTTAAGTCTCAATTTTAGTCCTAATTTCAGTGGCAATTTTGAAATTTCATTGGATTTTGATCACGTGAGTGGCACATGTGACTCCCAATTTTTGGTGAAATTTGTGCCAAAAATGATATTCAAGCATCAAGATTCAGGCGACTATTTTGCAAGTTAGCAGACTATTTTGCAAACCCATACATAGTTACATGACTATTTTGTTATTTGAGAATTTTAAAGGACTTTTTTGCGACCGTTTTTTAGTTGCAGGACTAATTTTGTAATTTTCCCTTAAAACATTGAGTTCAAGCAATAAGCATGGTTCAGTCCTAAATGTTTGTTTGATATTGAAAAAATTCATGTGATTTGTCGAATAGGCTTGCCTAATTGGCCCATCTTGTAATCAACCAACTTCAACAGTTCAACCCAGTTCAAGCGCGCATGAATAGTACGGGTACCTGGGGAAGTTGAGGGTTCTTAAATTGGGCTCCTATTGGGCTTGATGTTAGTCAGCCTTGGCCCACCTTAGAATAGGCCGAAGTTTAGGATGATCCTTGCCCAGACCAAACTTGTCTTATGTACATTTAATTATGACTAGTAAGGTGCGTGCGTTGCACGTGTACCATATATATATATTTTATAAATTTATTTAAGAGATATTAATATTATATTATATAATAATTTAATTTATTATAAAAATTCTTCCTATATTATGTAGTGAAGACATGGAATGATTCAAGTCATGTTGCATCGATTAAACGATCTTCAACGTTATATTTGAAATTGTTTTATTTGAAATTGCTTAAAACAATAACGAAAGGTCCATGAAAGCATCATAAAGTATACATAAGCAAGAAAAGTTATTCCACATTCCATCAATCCTTCTCTTTTTTGATTTTAGCAATTGTCATTGTCTTTTTTCTTTGCGCACTTGTTCTCGATATTCGCAGAGTCTCTTCATCACTTGAAATGTTAACCGCATCAACACTTTGCCTTCTCGGTGTTTTTTCTTTTTGATCACCTTCTTTGCCCATCCCATCCGCTTTGGCCATTCCATCTCCTTTGACAATTCCATCTCGTATTTTTGCTCCAAAGTATAATTGGAGGACATACACGATCTCTTTTTTCTCTTGCCTTTTTCAAAGTGGATTGTATCTTTCGACCCTCGGCTACCACATTTAGTTTCCCATTCACTACTTGTGTTTTTTGTTAAGAGCAACAAGGAAACGAAACGTTTTTGATGTCCTGCAAGTATATGCTTTTGTAGTATTTTGACTCATGTTCGCCCGATTTAATCAAATAAAAATGGTCAATTTTTCATGTTCAAAGTAACATTGTAATCATATGATATAAATGTATAAAAAAATCCATATTGATTTATTGTGTTATTATATATGTTATAAAAAGGGAAAAAGTATATAGAAAAATAATCTATAATATGATATTATCACCGATCAATTGTTTTGAAATACTCATGGACGAGCATCCAATAAAGATAGTGGTCCGTTCTCTTCAAACATAGTAATCATTGCCTGCGATCGTCTTGGACGACATTCAACACCGATCGATATCTATAATTGACAAAATATTTTTTGGTATTTGATGAATGAATGAATTATATTTGTGTTTGAAATTAAATTAATACCTTGGCATTGTGTTGATATTTTTCTCATTGCATTTGTTACAAGTCGCAGTGTCTTTACTTTTCAAAACAACACCGAATATTTCTTGCATGAGTCATACCACAGGAAGATTTATTTTCAACTCTTTCGACAACTCCTTTGAAACAATAATACATATTCCGCAAATAGCAAAAAAAAAAAATATCATTGAAAAATGATACGAGAATGTTCATAATAAAAAAAAATATGATATTAATTAATAATTATACCTCGGATAATGCATCTCGGTTGTTTATGATATCACTAAGGTTAACTTCCTTTATTTTTTTTTTTTTAATAAAAAAAAAAAAACTTCCTTTATATTTTTCATTCTTTCAATCATTGCCAATTCTCGGACTTTCATAGGGTCATCAATAGAATGTAACATATGTAACATTAGAAAACGAATGTGTTATTTTGAAATAAAATCGTGTAGTTTACATACTTATAGTTCTTCATTACCGTTTCTCAAATGTTTTGTTTCCTCACAAATCGGGTTTATCTCGTAGTATTGATCTTCGATGTAGTTTGCATCCGTAATTCACCTGAAAAAAATCAAGGAAAGTTGAAACTATAACAACATACATGAGAATCGTCATTTAAATCATTATAATTTTAAGACATTAATAATATTAATAATAATAGTAATAATAATAATAAGATAATGTATTTTTTGAATAAATTGAATTTAGAAAGGATTATCAAAGTATATTTTTGGTGACTTTAGTGATAACAACTATCGGTTTTTGATCAAGACTATCTTCCAATACCTTTCGCTCGTTTGTCGCCATATCTTCCCATAAACAAATAATTATGGGATGAAATCAGTATAATAGATAATAAGTTAATATAATGTTTATCTATTTACGTATTAGTTTATAAAATAGCGTTGAAGAATTACGTTAATTTAAAGCGTTCTTTAAAATTCAATGGGAAAAAATATATAAGATCAAAAATAACAATATTTTTCATTACAATTTGTTAATTATAGTTATTTCTCCGATAGTCTTCAATGCGGTCCTCGAATTTGTGGTCATCCCGCATTCCCTCACTCCTAAAACAACTCCACAAATATCCGCATGACGTAATTTGCACTTATAATAATATTATAAAACATATACTACAATCAAATAATTAATAAACAATGAAGAAAGTTTACCAACTCCATTTTTGTATAGTTCAAAATTTATATCATTGAACTCCACAAAATTGTAATGAAGTTTTTCGCAAGAGGTTCTCGTGCTTCATTCACAATAGAATGTTTCTTTAAGACCAACTCCTTTTCGGGATGTGCATTAGGAAATAGTGGATTAACTTTTTTAACATTCGCATTTGCAATCATATATGTATTATTAGCGAATTTGCCCGCAAAGTAGTTTACGTCATCATTGAAGATTATTACGCTAATCAATACCCCTTAGAAAATAGAAAATTTATTTATAATTGTTTAAACACAATAACGATTAAAAGTAAATATAACAGTTTAGTTTATTTTCTTACCTCTTCATCTATCATAATCATTTTACGTATCTTGGAAGAAAAGTTTTGCCCACAAGGAGTTGGAGATCCAACTCAAAGCCTTCAAACGTAACATGAATGACTTTTGATTTATATTCAACAAATGTATTGGGATTGTTGAATTCATTGGAATGATTGATTGCTTTCTCAGAGATGACAAAATTAAAATATTTTATGTCATAATTAATTTTGATGAATTACATTAATTAAAATCTTTAACAAATAATTAAACGATTCTAAATACACAATAAAGGAAAAAGTTATAAACTGAGAAGAGATGCCTAAAATGGAACTTGAAAAAAATTCCAATGTTTTTACTGAATTTTATATGAAAAAATTGAAACATTAATAGGTATTGGAATGAAATGTAGGAAAAATCTAAGAAGAATAGTTATTTCTTGCCTTTAACATGTCCAAGTTTTTTGCCAAGATCGCTTGAGCCTCCTTCCTCCATTGAAAATGTGATGCCCACCCATATTATTACTCTTTTGAAAAATATATAAATAGTAAAACTCCGCCACAAACTCTATTTAAAACGTGTTAATAATTTTTTTCCAGTGACATTTAAACAACAAACAAGTAAAATCATTTTAATTATAAGATAAGGACAAGCCATGTCCACAAACAAAAGAGGTAACCAACCCTATTATTAAACACAACAGACATCCACGTGATCAAACACATAACCCACATAACCTTGACTATTTACATGTACATATTTACATCGAGTTTTGAAAAGAGGATACAACCATAAATCAAAATATAATACAAGACCAAAAAGGAAAATGACCCATCAACGTAACCCAACAGTCGTCATCCATGTACACCGTCCCGCAACTTTTGTAGAAGCTGCCCGCCTTGATAAGCCCACGAAAACCAAAGATTACCAGGCTCATCTACAATGCATGAACTACATGAGCTAATGCCTATTAAGTGCAAATCATGAATGCTAAAAGAACAATGTATTACAAATCTAATGCATTCCAATGTGTTATTCCATGAAACCATGTTTATGCACCAAAGCATTTTATTTAAAATTATTTCCTTTTATTGGGCCTCGCCCACCGCTATATGCAGGAACTAACTCAATATAGTATTAGTGATCAAGTTGTCATCAGATGTCTCACATACCCAAAGTAATGTCTCACATGACATCGATATCGATAATCAATGAGCTCGTCCGAATGTCTCACATACCCGGAAGTGGTGTCTCACATGGCACGAGCTCAATATATTATTAATGATTAAGTTGTCAATCCGTATGTCTCACATACCCGAAGTAATGTCTCACATGGCACTGGATATCGATAATCAATGAGCCTCGTCCGAATGTCTCACATACCGGTGATGTCTCACATGGCACGAGCTCAATATATCATATAAACATGATTCTCATGCCTCGGTGCACTAGCGGTGGACAACCAAAACCTTTTTTTTATAGAAAGTCATGTCGTGCATGCCTCATCTCAACAATGATCATATGTTATGCATGCAAATGACAATGCTAAGAATACCATGCTCAATGAAATGACAATCATCACATTCCAATATCAACCAAAGAACATATGGACGTCAAGGTTTCCATAATACATCCATCAAGATACAAGAGTCACATTTAGTATCAATGAAGCGTAAAAATACTATGTTCATGCATTGTAGTTGCAGGATGGATTTTCACTTACCTTACACGGATCGTGCCTTATAGGTTGGTTAAATGTGATTTTCGAATCCTTAAACTCGAGCAATATGTAATGATACAAGGTGTTAAATCCTAATACTTTATCAGTAATCAACATAAATGTTCTTATAAAGAAAACTTTAATTTCCAAACTTAATTAAGCATTATTCAAACTTAAGTTTTATAATCAAAACTCTAGTAAAACCTACCAGACACCTCAGTTTCGATTTAGTTGGTATATTAGAACCCTTATTTGAAGTCTTTAAAATTAAATATTGAAAAGAGTATTTCGAGTTTAATGGAAATATCATGTCACCCGAATTTACCCCTCAAATTTATTTCTATTTATATATATACGTGCATAATTTATATATATACATTTAATTCTTATTGTAATTTTTATTACAAGATTTGCAATCATGAAATGTTAATAACATCATCTTAAACTCTTTTAGTGAAGCTTATCGGTTATACTCATATAAATTAGATAAATTACAATATATATATATATATATATTTATATTATAGTTCCCATAGTTCTGTTATAAACTAATTGTACACACTGGGCCTATGCATATACAATTCAAATCAAGACATGATTAAACTTCTGTATTTCAACTAAGCTAAGCAAAAGAGAGAGATATTTAAGGAGACCACTTACCGATTCCTTTTTCCGGTATGCACCCGTTGTTAGCTCTTTCCCTCTATTGTCTTCCTTAGCTCGTGGGTTTTCTCTCTGCTAAGTGTGTGCTATGTTGTGTGATTTTTCAAAAGTCAAGTTATATTTATCAACCTATTGATTAGTCTAAGGCGGGGGAAGTGTTTGATATATATACTTTAATATATTTATTACATGTGATTAATTCTAAGTTATAAGTGAATTAACTTAGATGCACATATATATATATATATTCATTACCTATATGTCAGCATATAAGTTATATGGGTCTTTCAATTTACTAACATATACATATATATAATGGTTCGTACATATAGAAAAAAATATCCTCTATTTCTTATACGCATTTACATATATTAGTTATATTTAATAATATATAAGTATTAGTTTTGTTTTGTTACATATTTAAGTTAGACTTAATATCTCACTCTATTTCATGTATCATATTAATTAATTAATTAATTAATTTTGTTTTAATATTTTCTTATTCGCACATTATATACCCCAGTAAACACAATTTTCATATATCGATTTACAATGTGTAATCCAATAGCCTTTTGTACTTCTAATGTTAGGCGTGTAACCCAGTGTTATCTAATAATTTGGCACCTAAATCTTCTCACACTACAAGAAAACTGCTAATAGACAACGGATTTTATCCGTTGTCCATTAAGCACAAAAACCGTTGTGTATGAAGGCGTTGCGAAAGATGTACCACAACGACAACGGTTAAATCCCGTTGTCTTTGCCGTCAACTACAACGGTTTATAACCATTGTGTTATAGAGTAAACGACAACGGTTAAGACCGTTGTCATTCACAGTAAATAACAATGGTTTTTAACCATTGTGGTTATGATAAACGACAACGGTTTCTAACCGTTGCACAATCATTGTCTTGTTGACATACACAACGGGTTAAACCGTTGTTGATTTGGTTATTCTTTTACAACACCTCCATCTACAACAGTTCATTTTGTAAAAGACAATGTGTAACACCGTTGTCGTTTTGGTCAAAGAAAACGGGTGCAAACTGTTGTGTTTTCCAAACAATACCGCTCATACACAACGGTTACCCAATAACCGTTGTGGTTGCGGAAAAAGTCCGCACAAACACTACAGTTTTCGTGTAAACTGTAGTCTATTTCATAACATACAACAGTTTAGTATAAAACCGTTGTCGTTATTGTGTTGTGTATTACCATTTTTGTTGTAGTGTCAAGTCATGTTTGGAAACTACTTAAGTTAGCGGTCTATCAAGCGATACAATACGAGGTCTTAAGAATTACGGTAAACTTATTATGCCTTATAAAATAAACAACCTGTGATTAGGACAACTCTTTTTTTCTTTTTTTATCTATATATTCGAATTTATTAAAAAAAAAATACCATATAAAAAAAAAATTATGCGCATGCCAATATTTTTATACAGATAACACATAATAGAATATAATGCACAAACTATATAGGCCAAGTGAGTAGTGAGAGGCTCCGGTATTACGAGTAAAAGGATCTCTCACAAATTGAATCTAGAGAAACTAAAACTCAATACCAGACTATTATAAGAAATTTTGCATACATATAAACAAATAATTGTTCATCCATTTCCAAAACATGATGATGAAAATGGTGTCTTGCTAAAATACGTGTATGGGTTATTGAGAAATTTATTTATGGAAGTTCAAAACATTTTAGTACCCCAATCATGTAGATTTGTTTTCTAATTGTTTTAATAATTGTTAGGAATAATCACAAAATATTTAATGGAATCAAATACATTTTAGTATATAGTTAATTACCTTTAGGTAGTTGAAAAATAGTTAAACAGAGTGATAGTTGAGTTAAAATGGACAGACACTATGAAAGGTAAGTAAGAAAATTAAAATTATTATAGCTATTAGTTGGTGTGAATTCAGCCACAAAATGGTCTAAGTTTTATTTGAATTTGAGGTGTTAACTTCTTCGTCCCAACCAAATAATTGACATCATCCCAGTCCCACAAGAAGGAGTAAAGCTACCGACGGAACTAAACAGGTAAAAATAAAGCATCAGTAATAAAAAGAAATGAAAGTCTAAAAATATATCTCAGATTTCAGGAAAATTACAAAATGGTTAACCCAATTTTAGACTAAACATCTGTATAAATCTCACTTTATGGAAAAGGAATTTCTTTGTGCCGGCCATTATAAAAATCTCTTTCTTGCTTTCACTTTTATTAAATTCTCAGTTTCTTTTATTTCTTCACGAGATTACATGAAAACATACATTGTGAGACAGCAGCCTTATACACAACCGAAAAATGTCTTACTTAAAACCACATTTAAACTACAATTTCCAATGACAATTATCATATATCAGTGACAAAATATCCCCAGAAAAGAAAAGGGTTTAGAAAGCTATTACTACCCTAATTGAAGGCCACAATTTCGTAACATCATATGAGCGGATATCTGAAGTAAGATACGGTATTTTTCTAATGTGGGAAAACATTAACCATTAAGTAACCTACTACTTTTTTTTTTTTTTCCTATACATGAATTTTATATTGGTGATTGAAAATTAAACTGAGAATTTGTATATAGGAAAAGCATGAATGTATAACTCTGTTCCAGGTCTTGAATGTGTACATTGATGAAATACCAGTAGAAAAATTAATAAAAACATACCAGGCCTGAATTTAATTTCTCTGCAAAATTACTTCTCTTCTTGCACTCCAGAATCTGAATTTTGTGCTCAACTCCCTGAAGTTTGATTTTTAATGTATGTTTTGGTTTCTTGTATGTTTTGTTTTACATTAGAACTCCAAAAACTCTAATATAGACAATCATATTAACGTTTCTGGAATGTAGGCAATCAAACAAGTTATTAATTACATTAATTTGACACTCAAAGGGCACAAGTCATTTGTTATATATGGAGAAGTCAGAAGGCATGTCATTAATCTGCTCAAAATGGTAACTGATGTCCTTATCTTTCAATTCTGTAACCTAAAAGTAATCAAGTTTGTCTCACAATATTTTTAATTGAAGATGATTGGTCCCTTTAAACGTAAAGAATTATCAAATTATGAATGAATGATCAGTACATTATATTTATGATATTCCTTGGTAAGGGCATTGTGTTACCAGGATTTCAACAAAACCATCTCCTGTCAATTAGAAAGAATGATTAGTACGTTTTAACAATTAGGAATAAAACATAATAATTAAAAATTCGATTTTCGGTTCGATTCGGTTTGTAAATAAAAGAAACAAAATTTTGAAAAGAAAAAAAATCGAAAACCAAATTTTCGGATCGGTTCGGTTTGGACCGAATTTTTGGTTTTGGTTTAGTTCAGCCGGTTAATCGAAAACTAAATTTTCGGTTCGGTTCGATTTCGATTTGAACCGAATTTTCGTTTTTTGTTTAGTTTGGCGGTTAACCGAAAAACCAAATTTTCGGTTCGGTTCGGTTTCGGTTTGGACCAAGTTTCGGTTTTGGTTTAGTTCGGCCGGTTAATCGAAAACCAAATTTTGAAATTGGAATGCTTTTTAGAAGTAATAATTAATAGTTACTCGTGTATTAAACATGTCGGTTCGATTGATCTGATTTGATCCAATAATTAAATTGATTGTGCTCGAGTTGGCCAGATTTGTGTAATTATCGAGTCTTAACACGATATGTGAACCTGAACACGAATTAAATTGCCGCATCTAATTGAGTTTTATAAAGTCAGACTTGCATAGATTTAATTAGTGTTTGCTCACAACGTATATAAGAAAGCAATCCATCCATACGTCCGATGATAATCCAATACGGTAGACCTCACTGCAAAGCCTGTGCTCATTCTGCAGCAAATGCCTCACAGCAACTCCATGTGCTTGTCCCACTGATCAATGTATCCCTCTAACGTTTGAACGCTGACAGTTTCAGACAATTGGATATCCAGGTACTCCAGATTCAGGGCTTGTAAATTAGCTCGAACATTTGCAATTCGGACTTGTGTGTAAATAGATACGCATCTGTCAAGACGATCGTTAGCAGCTAGCACCTCAGTGATGCTTTGCAATTCTTGAATTACAGGTTCTGGAAAACTGTTTTCTGTCAATAGATGCATGTATTCTCTCTCCATTTTGTGAAAAGCAGAGGATAAAGCCCCTGATTCCCTTTTCCCTGCAGTTCCTCCAGTATGTTCATAACTTTGGACACTTGGACAAAGTACCAATCATTTTTATCATCATCATCGTTCGCGTTGTTTTTCAGAAATTGACGACGTCTTCAAGCCACAGAGTATCCAGTCTGCAATTATCAGCGAGCAGCTTTAAGGCCTCTTGGAGGCGTTTAATGTTAGCGATATAAATGAATAAACCAGCAGCACGAGGATTTGTCTCGGCGAATCTTGCAGCTCGTGAACCAGGTCCAGGACGTTTAAGACAGCAGCAGCCGGCCCAATGGCTCGATCGATGTTATCTCTGATCTCGTAAACTGCAAGTTTACAAGCCATATTTTTGTAGCAGCTTGTAGATATGCCAAATTGTGGGTTTTTTTGTTTCAATCTTGAGCCCGTTTCATCAACTGCAATGGCTATATCTCTTGATTTCTCTATGCTGCTCTTGAGAATTTCTCTTGCAGCAACAAGATCATCAATTTTATGGGATTCTTCCATGCTCATAATAACCTTAAAAAGAATCTTGGAGGGTAAATTTATAGCAAGTACTTGATAAAAGATTAATTTTTTTCTAGGATAAAAACAAAAATGTTGCTTTACCAAACATGAACAAGTCAAGTGAAAATATAAAAGTGTACCATATTCCAACCAAACTTTACTGCCAATGTAAGAATGAAATGCAAAGATTCACAACTGCCCAACAATTCTTGAATCTGCTTGGTGGAAACTTCTAACCTGTCTTCTACTCATCTCACACTTATGATTAGTTTTCTTGTATTTTGTAAGATAGACAGACTTATGAATAAGCGCCCAACAGTACCAATGCCATCCTTTGACTGAATCTGAAATTGTAAGTCATGCACAGTAATGCCCATGAGTTTTATTTGAAGCTTTTAAAGAGCTAATCACTTTTTAAGCAATGTAATATAAAAGCAATGGCTCTAGCATAAAACAAATAGATGATGCTTAGTATTGAAATCAGAAAAGAATTTGAAAGAAGTAGGAAAACTATATCTTATTAAGGCACGCATTATCCATTCTGGATTTAAGCGAGAGCAAAGGTATTGAAAAATAAAAAATAAAAATCAACTACAATTGTAATATTAAAAACCAAAAAATTAAAAAAGAACCTTCAAAGAAAGAAATCAGTCAATCAATTACAACAAGATTAATTTCCAAGGTTACAAATAAAAAGAACCTGCAAGGCTATTCATAATTTATAATTTCTAAAACCTGCATATTTAATACTATCTTCATTACAATTTGTTGTCAAGTAAATGGAACAGAATACATATGTTAATCTTCTCATAAAGAAATGCAGTATTAAATCAAGTATTCCACAAAATTAGTCTTCTATCTGAAGTTGAAGTTGGGAAAAAATCTTTCTGTGATCCCCCCGAAAAATGAATCCTTTATTATGTTTGTAATATACATTCAAAGAGATATTGAATACAAGAACAATATGTAGTTTCTAACCCGGACGTTCGCAAATCGAATGTAAATTTCTCATTCCAATAGATTTTATCCAAATTTTCCGGCAGAGGACATCCTTTTTGTTTTGGCCGCTCCTTCAGTTTTTTCTTCTTGTGAGTCTCTTATAGTTTTTCCTTCTGTAATCCTCTGAACACCACGTTGAATGTGGTCAGATTCAATTATTTCAAATTCTGGAAAGTAAAAATGATATTAACTCAAAATAAAAATTAAAACGGAAGAGGAGCAGAAGAGAAGCATATGAAATTTCAGGAGGTTGGTTAATTCTTACATGGTTTAACCAACAAATCACTCTCACTGAAAAAAATATTCAGTTTAAGGGTTTACGGCTCTCTTGCTATTTGTACCAGTGTGTTAATACGAATTCAACTTGCACAAGTGTTTCATGAGTATCGAATGACAAAGATGTTCAAACACAATTAGAAATTGAAGCTAGTAGAAAAATTTCAAGTAGGTTGAGAATCTACCTCAATAAGTTTCCTCCAATACGTGTGCTTAATATTCTTCAATACACTACGTAGGTAGTTGAGTGAACTTCGCACCTGATGCAACTACATTCAGAAACAATTAGAGAAATTACGGTAAGGGAAAAAATCAATCACTTGCCACGTTGAAATATATTCCTAAATCTGATCATATCTTATCTCCAAAAATACAATTACCTAGACATGTTAAGCATATTCTGAAATCATTATTCAATACATGCCCTTGTAAGAATGCAAATAAATTATTTATAAATGTAACCACAAGAAACAGGAAATAAAATTAACACAACATTGAAGAATTCAACCAAACTCCGCCGCATACGGGGGTGTAAAAAAGCAAATTTTTTTGATTCGATTCGGCATTCAATTCGTATATTGACATTCGAATTCGAAAAATTAGAATAAGAATCCAAATAAGAATATGTATTTTGATTCGTATATTATGCGAATACGAATATGAAAATTATTATATTCGATTCGATTATTCGAAAAGAATATTCGAATAATATTATATATATTTATATAAAAACATATATATATAATCTTTAAACATTCAAGTATATATTTATTTATATAGATTAATAGTATATAATAAACCATATATTGACTTATAAAAGGTCCAATCTAATAAGTCCATATATAATTATTTTCTTTTAGTATATTCTTGATAGAATCAACAATAATTTTTTTGTTGATGTATTTGGTAATTAATATGTTGTTGATGTATTTAACAATTTATTGTTGTAATCTAATAAAATATTTTTAGAAAAAAATATAAATATTGGTTAGGATCTCGAATACGAATATTCAAATTGATTCGTATATATTCGAATATATTTTCAAATAAGAATAAGAATCGCTTTTTGTATTCGAACATTAAAAGAATACAAATAAGAATATTCTCTAAATGAGTCAAATATGAATAGAATATCTTGATATTCGACTCGATTCGATTCGTTTACACCCTACCGCATATAGATAGGGCAACCCGTCTATATATGTTCTTGGGTCCCAAGCCCTAGGATAAAGGAGGAGGGTTGCGTTAGGTCGACAACCAGCGTAAAACTCTTGTCATTTCCTTATGGTATGGATCATATAAGACATCGTGATAAGACTAGGATGCTCCCCGTAAGAGTGCGCCGCAGTGGTCCGGCTGCGGTGTCTTGGCAAGGACCGCTACACCTCCATAAGGGCTTGGGTGTAGTGAAAAATACACAAGAGCCCTCACACACTAATAAGAGGAACACAAATGATAATAAGAAAATTAGAAAGTATAGAATTGGCAATTTGGAACATAGGTACTTTGACAGTAAAACTATAGAGCTCGTAGATATTATGAAAAGACGAAACATAGAATTTGTGTGTATCCGATAGACTAAATGGGTAGGCGAGAAGGCTAAGACACTAGATACTACAAAGGTTATAAGCTTTGGTATAGTGGAAAGGATAGAACTAGGAATGGGGTGGGTATCATTGTAGATCATCTCTTCATAGATCAAGTAGTAGGAGTAACTAGAAAAGGAGATAGAATCATATCTCTTAAAATTGTAGTAGGTAAATGAACTTATAAATATTGTTAGTGTATATGCACCTCAAGTAGGATTAGATGATGCTACTAAGGCTAAATTTTGGGAGATTTAGAAATTTAATGCAATCAATCCCTCAAAATGAAAAAGTCATCATAGGTGGAGACTTAAATGGACATGTTGGGAAGGATAATGAAGATTATGAAAGGGTCCATGGAGGATATGGCTTTAGCTCGTAACAATGAGGGTAGAACCATCCTAGACTTTGCGCTTGCTTATGATTTTATTATAGGTAATACCTTCTTTAAAAAGAGAGACGAACATTTAATCACATTTAAAAGTGGTCCTAACAAATCACAAATTGACTACTTTCTAACCGGGAAAACGACAGAAAAATATGCAAAAATTGCAAAGTAATACGGAGAAAGCCTCACCACCAACATAGACAACTAGTTTTGGATATCAAACCTATTAACATACACTTAAAGAGAAAGAAAATTAACATACCGAGAATTAAGTGGTGGAACTTAAAGAATATTGAAAAAAGAGATAATTTTGTCAAATCTCTAGTAGAAACCATTGATTGGAAAGTGGAAGACAAAGCCGATGAAACATGGAACTATGTAACTACTCAAATAAAAAGATCGCAAAAGAAACATTAGGGGTGTCAAATGGTAATAAATGGAATAAAGAGTCATGGTGGTGGAATCAAGAAATCCAAGAAAAGGTAAAGGAAAAACGAACTAGTTACAAAGTATTGTATTCCTGTAAAAACGAAGAAAACCTTAAAAGATATAAAGACGCCAAAAAAGAAGTAAGAAGAGCAATATATGAAGCAAAAACCAAGGCATATGAAGATTTCTATAAGAAACTAGATACTAAAGAAGGAGAGAAAGATATATATAAAATAGCAAAATTTAGAGAAAAACAAACAAGAGATCTAACCCAAATTAAATGCATAAAAGATGAGAATGAAAACATTTTAGTGAAAGACGAGGACATAAAAGATCGATGGAGGAGGTATTTCAATAATCTTTTTAATGAACCGAAGAGGAATGAAGTCACATTAGGGGAACTAGGCCAATCTGAACTGAATAGAAACCGTACCTTTTATCGTAGAATTCAACTTCATGAAACAGAAAAAGCACTAAACAAAATGAAAACTGGCAAAGCAGTTGGCCTAGATGATATACCAATTGAAGCGTGGAAATGTTTAGGTGGAGTTGGAATATCATGGCTTACTAAATTATTTAATGTTATTCTAAAAACTAAGAAATGCCGATGAATGGAGAACAAGCATATTGATACCTATATATAAAAACAAAGGGGATATACAAAATTGTGCAAATTACAGGGGAATTAAATTAATAAGTCATACAATGAAACTATGAGAAAGAGTTATAGAAGCAAGAATAAGAAATGAAACTAGTATATTAGATAATCAATTTGGCTTCATGCCAGGAAGATCCACAATTGAAGCTATACACTTAATTAGACGATTATGTGAACAATATAATGAGAGAAAACAAGATTCACATATGGTTTTTATTGATCTTGAAAAGACATACGATAGAGTCAACCGTGATATAATGTGGCACGTATTGGAAAAAGAGGAATAAAAATAGCCTACATAGATGCCATAAAAGATATGTATTATGGTATAACAACATGTATCAGGACACCAACGGGAATATCTAGTGAATTCCCAAACACTATAGGTTTGCATCGGGATCCGCTCTAAGCCCGTACTTTTTATCCTAATAATTGATGAAATCACTAAACACTTACAAAAATCCATCCCCTGAATGTATGTTATTTGCGGATGATATAGTTTTAATTGATGAAACAAGGGAAGGAGTAAATGCAAAATTGGAAGTTTGGAGAGAAGCACTAGAATCAAAAGGTTTTACTATAAGTAGGGCTAAAACAGAATACATGGAATGCCACTTTAGTAAAAAACAAGAACAATGAGACGAAGGTTAAAATTAATGGACATGAAGTGAGTATAACAAAGAGTTTTAAATACTTAGGATCTATAATTGAAGAGAACGGAGAAATCAATAAAGATGTCACACATAAGATCCAAAGTAGTTGGAATAAATGGAGGAGTGCATCTTCTATCCTTTGTGACCGTAAAATACCATTAAAATTGAAAGGAAAATTTTATAAAATGGCCATAAGGCCCGCAATGCTTTATGGAAAGAATGTTGGGCGACTAAATATAAACACGAACAAAAAATGAGGGTAGTAGAGATGAGAATGCTAAGATGGATGTGCGGACACACTAGATTAGATAGAATAAGAAATGAACACATTAGAAACAAAGTGGGAGTAGCAAAGTGTAGCACCAATAGACGAGAAAATTAGAGAAACACGATTAAGATGGTTTGGACATGTTTATAGGAGACCTTTAGATGCACCGTGCGACGTTTAGAAGGTAGATAATCACTCACACAAATCAAAAGAGGAAGAGGTAGGCCTAAAAAAACTTGGAAAGAAGCTATTAAACATGACATGTTATACCTAGAAATAAACGAAAATATGGCTTATGACCATAAACGATGGCGCGATATGATCCGTATAGCCGACCCCACGAGTGGGATTAAAAGGCTTAGTTTGTTGTTGTTGTTGTTGTATTGAAGAATTCAACCACCACTTAATCAAAATGAAAGTACTATTCATATGTTGTTGAATAGAAATCTTTGGATTCCGATTGTTCAATATCCATACTTTTAGCATTGAATGGATAATTTATCAAGCAAACCACACCGAACCACAAAAGGAATAGTTTAAAACCGGACACACACGAAAAATAAATGTAGTGACATAGTGTTCATTAGGAGAACATTTAAGCAAGCAAGACTTACATGGTACATGCAGAAATCATTTCAAAGCTTAAAAGCACTTCTATGTTTCCCAAATCTAGGTACTTCCAAATATTACTATTCGTAGTCCTAAAATTAATCAAAAACAAATTTCTTTGATATCAAACAATATGTACATATATATGTCACGTATTAAAAATTTGTTTTTTCTAACTTTTTTCACAAAATTAATGTATAAGACAGGAGGACCAATCAATTGCAAACTAAATTTCTTGAATGCAATATCTTGTCATTTGTGTTTCGTAGAGATTGAAGAAATCGTCGACCTGCACAATATGAGGCAAAATGAAAGGCATTTGTAATACTAACAATTAATCTAAAAAATATGCTTTTAAGAAATTCATGTAAAGTATAAGAACATGTTCAAAGTTTTACATAATAGTATATCTTTTATTTACAATATTGTATTATCAAATAAAATATAATCATAACTAAAAGAACAATTTTTTCTTTTTTTTTACGTTACCTTATTGTTAGGTATCGAATTGTTGCGATAGAGAGAGTCATTCTTCAATGTTTTGTTGTCCTAATAAAAATAAATATTAGCAACCATTAACAATATATAATATGTAATGTAATTGTAATATATTTGTACTGCGCTCAAAACTTGTTTGTACACAACATTTTTGATTTTTGTGGTTCCTTTTCATTTGCAATGTCCGGTTTAATCAAAACTTTGGTTGTAGACATTGAAGTTCCTCTCGGAGAGAGCAACATATAATCGGCCGTGAGAAAACACTCGATTGTGGAAAATAGACACCGACATTCGGAAGTGTTTGTCCTTGAGCTTTATTGATTGTCATGGTAAAACAAAGTCCGATTGGGAATTGTTTACGCCTAAATTGAAATGGATAACCCGTTTCAGTGGCGAAAGAGGTATTTTTGGTATAAAGACATGTTTTCCACTATGTTGCCCAAGCACAATCTCTGCATCAATGACATTGTTCTTTAAATCCCGCCAGACCATTCTTGTACCATTACACAATCCATTTGATGGGTCAAGATTCCTTAGAAGAATTATTGGGCAATTTCGTTTTAGCACCAACTTATGAGGAGGTAGGCCATTTGGAGTTAATGAGTTCGTAAAATCCTCCTCGTAATAGTTATTTGTGTCATCAATGACTTCATCAAAATTGTTATATATTCTTGCTTCTTCAGAAACATAGAGATCGATTATCATTCAACCTATCAACATGCTCATTTTTAGCGGCTAATATTGCTCGACTAATCATGTATTGAGCGGAATGGCCATTTTTATTTAACTCGGGAAAATGGCCCTTATCATCGATGTATTGAGTCTTCTTCATTGTCATACTCAATAATCATCTCTTACGGAATTTTTATGTTACCTTCAATATCGTTGGTTCCTCACCATTCCCAACTCTAAGCAAGAATTATTTGAAATTCATATCGCCCGTGACCTCATATTCTTTGTCAAAGAAAATTTCCTCATCTTAGGCCATAAAGACGATTTAACCAAACATGCATTGATAGTTTGAAGGATTGTTGCCCTAGGAACAATCGATAATACTTGTCTAAAATCTCCACTAAAAACTATGACTTTTCCACCAAAATCATCCTTATTTCCCATTACGTCCCGCAATAATTTATCAACATTCTCAATAGCCCATCGTTTTGCCATTGGTGCTTCGTCCCATAATATAAGTTGTGCTTTTACGCAATAGCTCTGCAGCCCCACTTTGTTTAGATATATTGCACTCACTTGATTCATTAGAATCTATTGGTATTTTAAAGCGTGAATGTCTTTGTTCTCCCTCCTGGCATTATTGCAAAGAAAGAACTCCGGATGTTGCGATTTGCAAATCGCTATTAGATTCTTGGATCTAAGATGTGCTAATAATGCACGGTATAAGAATGTTTTTCAGTTCCACCAGGTCCATCAATGAAAAAAATCCCCCATTGCCTTTCTTTATACGATCTAAGATCAACAAGAAGGCCTTCATTTGCTCAACATTCAATTTTCCTCGCTTCATAATCTTCCAAAGGTATTTCAATTGACATTTCATCATGTATCTCTATATGAAACTCATTATTCATGTTATCCATATCAATTGGAATATCCGGAAGATCATATGAACTAATGCTTTTTCCCATGCTCAAGAAAAAAAATCCAAATTTTTTAAAGTTTTTGCAACTTGTAGTTCAACCGAGGTCTTTGAGTATCTTCTAAAATCATCGACATTGCCTCAAAGTATGTATCCCAAAGAACTCTCACACCTGGTTGGTGCACAATATACCAATATGATTGCAAATAGTCTTCGCAACTCATTTGGCATTTGAAAAGTAATCGCTTCATTTAGACATTCAATAACACTAACATCGATTCAAGCAATCCTCTTTTTGTGTTGCTTTTTTGAAACATGAGCAACACATACCATTTAATGTTAGTAAATCCTCGAATGATGTTGGCCTCCGACATGATTCAAGAGTAACCTTAAATAATATATTTCACCTTCATGGGATTTGCGGTATTTATACGATCGATGATATCTCTTTTCTTTCTTTCTTTCCAACATTTACCTTGTTTGTCCCATACATAATGCTCGAAATTCTCGATAAAGATATTTTCTTGCCTCGTCACTTTTGGAGCACATTGAAAAATATTCCGTGAGCATTGTTTTGGAGACATGGTCCCAACTCAAAATATTTTCCAAATTTTGATTTTCCCAATAGGTCACATATTGTTGATTTGGGAGGTGAAGTGGCAAATTAATAATCGCTATTTGGATTTATTCATTCAAATTAAATTCAAAAATCCTCCACATTGCTTCGATCGAAGACCCACCGAGCATCTTGAAATTGTTTAATTTCATCAACTAAATTCTCCTCATTATTGTGGGTAATATGAAAAGCCACTGTCGTGTCCCTTATATATATATATATATTTGTAAAAATATTTTAATGTTGTCACTCCTGAACATATTTCAACATTAATATGACAGATTTATACCTTGATAGGAGATACGGACTATAAGGTACTACCCACTGATTGTCTAGTTGTGCATTGCGAACTTGAACTTTTAATCCATTTTTTCTTCTTCAGAACCGGATATCCATCTTTACCTTGAATTGTGCTTTCACGGCTAAAATTGCGAGACTTAGTCCTATAACTATAGAGCAATAGCAAAAAGGTCCTATAAAAATCACGTTTTGCAAAACGGTGTTGTAACTATATAAACGTCTCAATTTTGGTCCTCAGTAAAATGCAAGTTTTGCAAGATAGTCCTCAGAATCGTATGAAAATATCAATTTTAGTCCTAATTTCACCTGGTAATTGGGAACTACATGTGCCGCTCACGTGACTAAAAACTAAACATTAATTCTATTGAGAATTTTTTAATATGATTGCATAAATTACATGTATTAACTTATAAAAGAGCACACTCTTTTAATATCGATAATAAAAGATGCTATAAATACAAAATTAGTAATTTCAACATATATATGTTAATGATGTGCGGACGTGGCTATTATAATTTTGAGAGGAGTTTCAAGTTGTAAAATATACATACCGCTTGTTCTTTAGAAAGAATATCATTCGCAGAAGAAAATCTTGTTATTGTAGAGACATCATCAACAATTGGATCACTCCCTAAAACATAATTCAATGCAATCAAAATAAAACAAGGTTTTAATAATTGTTTTAATATATTTAGACATATATATGAAGTTTCTATATCCTAGAAATATCGAAGTGCAAAAATACAAAATAAAGAGTGGGGCATCAATCACAAAATTTATTATATTATTCATGAAGGTGATCTCTTATTTTGAATGAAATACTAAAAATTAAATCAATAAAGCATGCTTATAATATAAGAGTTATTTACCTTCTTTATGTGCAATCGATTTCTTAAAGCAAAGAATCTTTTTAATATTTTGATGCCATCCCGTCTCACCTCTTGGAAAAAGAAGGGGATATTGTAATGGATCATAGCATCCATAATAATGCTTTATTCTATGGTGATCTCCTGAATGTGCATGGACGACAATGTCATGTTCAAACGGTATGTTAATATTATTTCCTTCAACCCATATAGCAGCAACCTGGTCCGTTGTTGGAGAATTATAAACTCGTTGGTCTAATTTCACATCTTTTGAGATATGGAGTTTAACATCATCCATTGAAGGGTAATCCTTTAATTTTAAAAATTTTTACATATGGATTAGCCTCAAAAACTTTTATAAGTTTATTTACAGTAACTTCACATAAAGTGGAGTTGTCAAGAATGTTCATCCTATTCTGAACCTCATTTTCTGTCTCCACAAAATATAATTGAAAATGACCAGGACTCGCATCGTTGGGTATTAATCCTGGAAGATCCCGATACACCATTCCTTGTGCTCGAAAAGTATAAACCCCACGACGTGCGGATGCGAGTTCTTTATGTAGTTTCACTCCGAATGAGGTAAAAGAAAATATGCAATTGAATGGACGAATATTTATTTAAACCGAATGGCCTCTTTTGATTGTGAAGTAAACAACTCATATAATTCATCGGGAACTTCAATTGGTGCAAGTTTAATTTTTCCATTATCGCAACAAAAAGTCGGAGGTTCGTGCTGAAACCTTGCAGCACCACAATATATGCAATTGGGCATATTTTCAAGTTCATGTATCTCCGAACATACATGTTGATAAAGTATTGGATCTAAAAGATAAAAAAGAATAGATTAGATAGTTAAAAGGTTTGATTTAATATATTATATTTATCTAATAATTTAAAATTACCAACCTTGTGATTCACATTGATTTCTATCTTTGAAAAGAAGTGCAACTTGTGAACTTCTTTTTTTCTTTTGCTTCTTTACTTTATCAATATATTCTTGCCTCTGTGCATCATTAAGATTGTCATATTTTCTTTTCATTCTATCACGATTCCTTTGTCGATATACATCTGTACTTGCAACATAAAAATTAATTTTTTTCTACAAATTAATTGCCATACATACAGATTGGAAAGTTAAATAATTATAAAAAATTTCTAAAGTTTTAAATACTAAAAACAAAATGTAGTCAAATTTACGATGTTGATGTGGACGATCTTCGCCGCATTTCCATATTTTGAAGATCTCGAGTTGAATTATCGTTAAATCATTATTTTAGAAAAAATATCAATTCACAAAGCATAAAATGACTTATATAGTGAGCTTCCTAAATGTTTGGTTTTCATAGTCACATTTATTTTGGAAACGTATGTAAACTATGGTCGGGTTGAATATATGTATAAGCATAATATAGTGAAAAATTTAAAAAATAATGCCGAATAAAAATAAAAATAAAAATTATTGATTTATAAATTATGAAAATCATGGAAAAAATTTAAGATATGGAATCTTATATACGTCGTGAGCAAACACTAATTAAATCTATGCAAGTCCGACTTTATAATACTCAATTAGATGCGACAATTTGATTCGTGTTCAGTTCACATGTCGTGTTAAGACTCGATAATTACACAAACCGCCAACTCGAGCACAATCAATTTAATTATTTGGATCGGATCGATCAATCCGAACCGACATGTTTAATACACGAGTAACTTGAATACGACCCAAACGAGAAAATTGTAAAATTGGTCCTATAACTATAAGCATTTTGCAATTTCGGTCCTATAAGTATTGAGTTTGCAAAATTGATCCTGTAAGTTTGAAAGTTTTTGCAAAATTGGTCCTATATGTTTTATACCTAAGCAATTTTGGTCCTATAAGTTTCAAGTTGTTGCAAAATTGGTCCCCTGGGGTTATTTCATATTTTCAAAATACCAAGAATACCCTTATATACATCAATGACTTATTTGACTAAGTGTTTTGCCAAAATTGGTATCGAGCCCAAGTTTATTAAGAACTTTAAGTTATATTTATTATTTTTATGTAATCAACAATTGGTGGGGAGAATTTTCTCCGAGAAAATAGATCCGGACGAATGTCCAAGATGTATACCCTACAAGAGATATCGTCAAATTTTGACAAAGTATGCACAACGAACACCAGGACAAGATAACATATTGGAATAATCAATTTTTAATATGTTAAAAAAAGCGTAGGGAAACCTTAAGACAATGTGATAAACAAGCAACATATCATCCGAGTAGGTGTAACAACGCCACAAACAAAGTAGGTGTCGAAAAATGAGAATTTTCTATTCTATAAAATGCGGGTTTATTTGAATAAAATAGGTATGTTGTGTTAAGGACTAAAATTGTTAATTCTCGAAATTGTAGGACTAAAATTGCTAACTTTAGCAAGATAAAGGACCAAAAATGCTATATATTAAGCCATGAGGGCAAAATTGTCCAGACCAAAACTCGCAACTTTGAAAGATAAAGGACTAAAATTGCAACTACCCTAAAGTTATACGACTAAAAATGCAATTTACCACGACTCGAATCGACCTATATTTTATTAGCTTTGAATAAGCAATCTATTTATTACGATAAATGGAAATTTCGGTTAATTTATATGTAGAACAATAAAAATATAATGAATTACAATGAAATTATCGCTATGGTTCGTGCCTTTAGTGGTCTATTGATAGAGATTAATCGTTTTTCCTGATGCATGCAAAATATAATTTGGCTTGATAATAGACTTCTAAGATTAATCCTTCAAAGAACCTGGAGAAATTCCAAATAAATTGCTCATATAATCCTTCAAAATTTAAATAAAAACATACAATCAAAAACTAAACGAACCGAACTCGAGCCTATTCCATTTAAGCCTCGTTTGCAACCCTAGGTGGTCGTATTTATTTTGTCAACTCGGCATTTCCATTCACAATATCTGAAATAACACCACTTACAACTTCTATTCTATCATTTCTTCTATTACCGATTTCAATATTAAACTAACATCTACAACAAAAAACCGTACATTGGTTAACAGGAAACATGTTTAAACAATTTAAGCACCAAACACCAAGTGTTCTTGAAATTTTACGCCTCTATTAAGCATAGTAGAGAGAAATTAATTTCATCTTAGTCTCCAATATTAAGTAAAAACTCCATTCCATAAAACTCAACCAAATTAAGAACTCGCCTGGTTATCAATCCTCCTAGACTTATGCAAATTAATCTCATTTAGCTATGAGGTAAAATGACATATATATGTAACTAAATAGACGAAGACTTGTGCAAAATTGCAAGTGTGTTCTAAAAATGCTAGGCGCTAGTCGAGCGGCAGAGTGGGGCCTAGCGCCAGCGGAGCCTGGGTGGAATTAGGTAGACTCACAGCGGAGTTAATTAAGGGCCTAATCGGAAGAATAACCAAGGTGGACAAGGGGGTCTAGCGCTAAGCGGGGACTAATCGAAGCTAGGCGGGGATTTTTAGAGTTGTGCAAAATTGTATAGCCTAGCTTAACAACTCATAAAATTACAATTCAATTAAAATAATAATTTATAAAGGCATATAAAAATAAAATCTAAAATTTGACATAACTCAAATATTTATGTTACAAAAGCCATATACATTAATATAGGTAAATTAATAATTTAACAATTGATTCACACATGAAAAATATTTGAATATTAATATACATTTCACAACAAATCCTAGCTTCACAGCAAAATAGATTAATAGTTTTCACTAATACTTGAGATAACTTTAGCTAGAGAAGCCTCAAGACATCATCCGGAAAAATAATTGTCTTGTGAAATGATTGAGAAACTTACATGCCCAAACTTTTTTTTTTTTTTTTTTAATTTTTGAATATGATGAACTCTTTTTTGGTTACAGGGGAATTGTATTTTTTTCAAACCTATAGATTCGAATCGAGCTCGATCATAAACTTATAAATGAATTTATATTTTATAGTCATAAATAATTTTTACATTAGGATCATTAATAAAGCATATGCATGGATATGAATACAAATAACTTTCATTGAGACTTTGCTGATCATTGCAAAAGCCAAAAGCCAATAAATAAAAATATTAACAATGCAACACATTCATTCTTGAAGAAGAAATAGACAGCACGATGAAATCCTACCTTAAACCCCGCACCCTATTAATAAAGAAAAATGAAGAACCGATCAAAAAAAAAAAAAAAAAAGAAAAATGAAGAAGTTAAAGCCCTTTGGAAACAAAATCAAGATTAATAAACAAATTAAGCAAAATAAAATAAAATAAAGTGATATTCGAAACTAAGGTTTTTTCCAAGAATTTCGAGCTTGTAGTAGAAAAAGGCCTAACTTCAAAAATATCATACCAATGTATGAATTTTCTCATGTATGTAAAAATATCCATATCCTTTGGCTATGTACTATTTCCTTATAAACATGAACTACTTTGGACATGAACTCGATTTGTATTTTCTTCTTTTGGCTTTTGTATTCTATGACTCAAGTGCAAAAGATAAGGCATACAATGTGGTGATTAGAATATTTTAAAACCAAGTATAATAAACCCAAAAAGGAAAAGTCTAAAAATCGGAAGAGAATTTTGTTTAAAATTAATCTCTCTTGTTATTGGATATTCCTCGGACTCAAGCATTCGACCACTTAGCTCATTATAGGATTTTCAACGTTAGGATCGACACACTTAAGGCCGTCAAAAGGGCTCGTTTAAGGCGACATAGACAACTTTGTCCGGAGATTTTGGTCAACCACTTTGTCGAGTGTATAGCTCTATTAGCATATTCGATTAATCTCAAATCAATATTAATTGGATTAACTCATCTCATTTGCCACCGCTTTAGTTAACGTTATTCGTCATTCCAATACCATGAAATTATTCCTCTCGCATATTAGTCGCCAATTGTCCTTTCATAGTACAAGATTGTTATATTTTAATAATATGTTTCATTCTTATCTTCACCATGTAAATTAGCCTATAAATATGGCTGCTGCAGTATGTATTAGATAATGAAGACTTAAATGAAATATTCTATGTGATCTTTCGTCCATTATGCCTAACTCCATGAATGCTCTGAACTGCATTCTCTCATAAGCTACAACCATTATCTTAAGCCAGACAACCAGGTTTTTGGAATCGGCATGAATAATTTTGAACATTACATGACATTGCAGAAAATATAAAGTGTGCATCAAATAGAACCTGAAGATTGATAATTACTGTATCACAGCTTTTGCAGAATTAAATCAGACAATTTCAAATTAGACATTTACAAATTAGTTAACATGAATACCTCAGTGACAGGGAGACTATTGTCAAAGAAATCTCTGGCAGTTATAGCTTCCAAAAGTACAACCCCAGATAAACCTATGAGAAAAAAAAATTCACAAACCAAATATAAATGATATTAAACAAAATATCCCCTACACTTGAAGAGGAATTAAAAAACTGCAGTCATCCAAGAACCTAAGAAAGAAAGGAAATATATGAAGGGGAAAACCTGATTGTGTTTGTCCTTGAACCGAAATTCGACCGATACTTTCAAAATCATCAATACCGGGTGTGATCGCTAATATTTCGAAATCGATTTAACCTCTACTCCTTGAAGAACAAATCCGCAAAAGATATGTATTGTTGGCTCGATTAAATATTTACGCCATCGTCGAGAGGTGATAGTGTAGTTCAAGAAAATTTCCGCAAGAAAAAATATGTAGGAAGATGAAAAGTAGAATTGTGATTGTGTAACTGTTAGCTTAATTCCATGCATGAAAAAAATACATGAATGAAGATGAAAAGTAGGGTAAGTAGGATTGTAACTGTTAGCTTCCATGCATGAAAAAACTCCCATAAAAACTCCCATAAAAACCCATAACGTCTGTTGGTTTTTTCTCCCTCTTAACTGTTAATTAATGATTTTGTCTTTGTGATATTATTAGATTATAAGGGTGTTTTAGCCATATTAAATTTTGACAGAAACTTTCATCTTTTTAGGGTAGTTATTATTATTATTATTGATTGATTGATATTGATTATTGATTATTGATTGATTGATTATAGATTATAGATATAGATTATAGATTATAGATAGATTATAGATTTATATAATTCTTCTCAGAAACACTAGGAGAATAATTATGATTTTTAATTTGCCCTCCCAAAACAAAAATAAACATAAAACATCCAATGCATTTCTACACTAATACATATGTTTTCCTATATATCACATCTAATCTCTCCTCCTGCAATACTTCTTTCAGAATCCCCAGTCAGACATACCCAAATAGGGATGTCAATAGGACGGGTTGAAACTCACCTCCACACATTGAACCCACCCCCGCCAGAGAAGGGTCTAACCCGTCAAATGGGTCCCGAGGTGAGTTGAAGACCCGCTTGACTAAAACCCGCCGTGTCTAGGGCGGGTATCTCGAGTCCTATCAGACCCGCGCCGCAAATAATAAATATACATGCTAAAAGATATTTCATTTAATATTTTAGCTTTGTCAAGTGGTCAATTATGGTTTTTAAATCTTTAACTCTTTATTGCCATCCATAGTTGCTTGATTATTCTTGTTAAACTTTTTGCATAATGGCTTCATGCATTTGTGAGTGAGATTTTAATCGCATTTTTATTCTTTTATTTCTTTTATATTGTTGGGGGCTTTTAAATCAATTTGGACAAAATATTTCAAATTACTAGGGTGAAAGAATTGAAATTCAAAAGAGTTGAAATCATTGCGAGGTCGGTGGGTTGGTCTGCAAGGTTACGGGTCTATCTGGGAGCGTGTCCGGACGGGTTTTGAGGCGCGGGGTGGGGCGGGTCTGTGTCCGGAGTTTTCTTGATGGGGCGGATCTCGGGTTTAGCCGAACCCCGATGCCATCCTTATACCCAAAAATAATACTAAGAATTTCATATTTTATTTTATTATATTTATTCTTATTTATTTAGTATACTATTTTAGTTTATTATATGAAGTATTATTTTTAGTTTATTGTACTTAGATCCACATATTTCACTTAGTGGTATATTATAAACAATTATACTTAGTGATATCTTTCGAGTTTATTATATTTAGTAACATAGGGGAGGATACAATGAGACCACATATTATAGTGAGACAATGTGGACTCATCTCAACCCTCCTTATCTATATCAATGACTAAGATAAATAGAGGTTAAAATTACATTAAACGTTTACTTAAGGCAAAATAAGGGTATAATTATCAAAACAAACATGTGGGGACCATCCAAATATGGATTCAATTATTAGGAGAGAGAAAATCACGTGGGGAGAGAGAAAATCGCGCATGTGCTTTCGCCATGCAAAGATATCGTACACTTATCATATATTTGTTGTATACTTAACACTATTTTTCTTTGTATGTTTAACATAATTTTATCGCATATTAAAATGGTCAAACAAAAACATGTGGGGACCGTGAATCAAGGAATCAATTATAGAGAAAGAGAGAGAAAATCACGCTTATTAACATGTGGGACCGTGGATTAAGTAAAATCGAGGTTTATAGACGCTGGAAATCACGCTCATTATTGTATTATATATTTAATATATATTTTTGTATATTTAACACTATTATGCTATATATTTATCATATTTGTACTGCATATTACAATTGTCAAACAAATATATAAGTATACAACAAAACACATAAGTATACAACAAAAAACATAAGTATACAACAACATAAATACATACATCAAAAATTAACTACTTATACAGCAAAATACATCTAAGTATACATCGAAAAATATATAAGTGTACGATAATCCTAATCGCCTCTTCGTAGGCCCTCATTTTCTCACGTCGTCAAGATCGCGTCTTCTTCACCATTCCTCCAAGTGACATGGAAAATAAAAAATGAGTTGCTAAAGGAGAAGGCTAAGCCCAAAGATAAAGAATGACAAGGCACACGTCCCCATTATACTTTTTTTTGTTGGTTAAATCAGAAAATAAACTTGAAAATAATTAAGCTGATTAAAATATTAATCACTTCTTTTTGCTTCTGTCTGCCACTGGAAAAAATGGAGTCCAACCCAAACAGATTCGCAGGAAGAACATTCAAAACTGAATTGATTTTAACCCCATTGGAATAAAAACCGTGGTTGTTCTTCTTCAATGGCGGCTTCTGGTGACTGGTCGACGAAGAATGCCTTAGGGAACTGTTTGGGGAAGAATTTTTCAGAAGATTCTGCTTCTGGTTATTCGAAAGCGATGAATGATTCGCGCTAGAAGTTGAGCCAATCGAATTGCTTCGCGATAAGAGCAGCAATGGGCATAAAGTCCTCGCGTAGCCATTGCCGCAACTCGAGCTGCGCTTAAACGAAGTTTTGGTGTTTTGGGATATGAAATTACAAAATCGGCTGAAATTATGTAATTATACAATTACATAACTGCCCTTTACAGATTTAAAATAAATTAAAAAGGTCTATTATATTGGGTAAATCTCAACCATCTAAAATTACAGATTTGTGGACAAGATTAGTCCACACTGTCTCACTCTAATTATGTGGTCTAATTTGATCCAATCTCTAGTAACATATTACTTATATATATATATATATATAGGGGAGGTTAAAATGAGACCACATATTATAGTGAGACAGTGTGGACTCATCTCAACCCTCCATTATCTACATCAATGGCTAAGATAAATAGGGGTTAAAATTACATTAAATATTTAATTAATGCAAAATAAGGGTATAATTGTCAAATTAACCAAGTGCGGGACCATCCAAATATGGAATCAGTTATTAGGAGAGAGAAAATCACGTGGGGAGAGAGAAATGTTAGATAAATGTTTTTATCATGATTTTGATGATTATGTTCGATTTTGTTCAAATATGTTTTCAAACCAAAACTATGTCCCTAAATGTTGTCTAAATATTTCCGATCAACTTAAAATGTTTTTACTATTTTTCGGGAGTATTTTTGAGGTTTATTTTCAATAAAACATTGGACAACACATTTGTTTCGGAGTTCGACCGTGCCGCTCCTATAGGCAACCGCACGGAGTTGAGCCGAGAAACAGAAAAAATGGGACGTAAGAAAACAGGCGGAGGCGGCCGGCCGACAGGTGGGCGGCAGTGCGGTGCGGTCGGCCGGTCGGCCCGCGACACAGCCGGCTTAAGTTGCACCGCAAGTTGGATTTTTGTTCCGCACTTCTCTGTTCAGTAAAATCGTCAAGGGCAACCGGTCATAGCTAAGGCGACCGTCGCCCCCCCTTCGACCGGTCCCCAGTGTAAAATTTCGAGAATTCAATTTCAATCTTATCTTTCTTGTGGTCGAACCCCATGTTTATCAAGAAACTATCGTTGCGTTTTGGACAACTTTTCCTATTTTGTGGGATTGATTTCTAACAGACTATATTGATCATTTTAAATGGTTTCTTTTGCAGCAAATCACTCCCCAAGGGAGGAGCCAATGTCCGGAAATGAAAGCCAAGTCCTCTCCTATAAATAGAGGCTTCATTGAAGCAACAAGACACTACACACAATATACAAGCAAAGAGCAATTGAGCAAACACTTTCATATATCTTGTTGTATTAGCTTTAAGAACTTTCACTTGCACTTATTTGAGGTCTAGGCTTTCAATTCTTGATTACACTTGTACTCATATTGTATCAATCATTATTGAGTTGTAATCTTGATTTTGGTCATCATTCAACACAAGACATCCTTGTGAGTATTCTTGTGGTAAGAATACACTTGGGTGATCTAGGTGATAGGTGTTTGAAGATTGTGGTAATCTTCAAAGGTGTTGTAAGAGGGTTGTGGTAATCCTCAAGGTGGTGTAAGAGGGTTGTGGTAATCCTCGAGGTGGTGAAAGAGGGTTGTGGTAATCCTCGAGGTGTTGTATTAATTTTTGGTAAATTAATAAAACCTTTTTTTTTTCTTTTCAAAATCCATCCAGGAGATACTTTGGGGTGGTAGAGGATTAGGCCCAGGTGGGTTGAACCTCTTTATCAACGAGTGTTGTTTATTTTCCGCATTTACATTCTTGCTATCTACTCGTTGTTAGAAAAAAAGAGGGTAATTTGCGAAAATCGGCATAATCTATTCACCCCCTCTAGATTATTGTAGCCACTTGGACTAACAAGAAAATACCAAGAAAATCGCTACCGAGAGAGAAAATCGCGCATGTGCTCGCCATGCAAAGATATCTTTAATACACTTATCATATATTTGATGTATACTTAACACTATTTTACGGTATGTTTAGCATAATTTATTAAATGGATAAATCTCAACCATCTAAAATTACACAATTACAATGTTGCCCTTTTCGATTTAAAATAAATAAAAATATTTATTAAATTGGATAAATCTCAACCATCTAAAATTACGATTTGTGGACGGGATTAGTCCACATTGTCTCACTCTAATTATGTGGTCTCATTTGATCCAATCCCTATATATATATATATATATATATAGGGGAGGGGAGGATACAATGAGATCATATTTTATGGTGAGACAGTGTTGATTAATCCCAACCCTCCCTCATTTACATCAAAGGCTAGCAATAATTGGGGATAATAATACATTAACCATTTAATTAAATCCCATAAAGGGTAAAATTGTCAAAACAAACATGTGGGGGACCATCTAAATATGAAATCAGTTATTAGGAGAGAGAAAATCACGTGTGGAGAGAGAAAATCGCTACCGGGAGAGAGAGAAAATCTCGCATGTGCTCGACATGTTATGTTGTATATTTATCAATGTTTTCTTTTGTATACTTAACACTATTTTGTTGTATGTTTAACATAATTCTACTGTATAATAAAATGGTCAAACAAAAACATGTGAGGACCGTGAATTAAGGAATTAGTTATATATAGAGAGAGAATCACGCTCAATAACATGTGGGGACCATGTATTAAGTAAATCAATTATAGAGAGAGAGAAAATCACACTCATTATTGTAGGCCCTTATTTTCTCCACGCCAAAGATCGTCTTCTTCACCAATCCATTCTTTGTTAATTTTGTAGATGGAAACATAAATTTTTTTGTGTAATTTATTTGTGGACAGAAAGATTTAAAAGCGGAAGTTTTTATCGCAATTAAACCATGAGGACTCAATTTCCCAAAACAATCACTTAAAATTTAAAAACAAATAAAATATGCTCCCCGAACTAGCCTTTACGTATGGGGCCCAAAACCCAGGAAACTCCGTGTACAAATTCCTTAGCCCCAACCTCCATAGTTGTTAGTCCAAGTAGCTATGATAATCTAGAGGGGGTGAATAGATTATCTCGGTTTTTAATTTGCCCTCTTTTCGAATAATCAAACAAAGATGAAAGCCAAATGCGCAAAATAAACAACACACATTGATTTAAAAGCTTCACCCCACCTAGGGACTACGTGCTCTACCACCCCAAAGATATCAGGGATGGGTTTCGAAAAAGAAAAAGAAATTTTATTAATTACCAAATTAATACAACACCTTGAGGATTACCACAACCCTCTTACAACACCTCCAGGAGATTACCACAATCTTCCTTCACCACCTTGAAGAGTACCACATTCTCCAAACACCTATCACCTAGATTACCCAGTGTATTATTCTTACCACAAGAATACTCGAAAGGATGTCTTGTGTTGAATGATGATCAAAATCAAGATTACAACTCAATAATGAATGATACAATATGAGTACAAGTGTAATCAAGAATTGAAAGCCTAGACCTCAAATGTGTGCAAGTGAAAGTGCTTAGGCTAATACAACAAGATATATGAAAGTGTTTGCTTGTTTGCTCTTTGCTTGTGTGATGTGTTGTGTCTTGTTGCTTGAATGAAGCCTCTATTTATAGGAGAGGTCTTGGCTTTGATTTCCAGACATAGGCATCTCCTTGTGGAGTGATTTGCTGCAAAAGAAACCATTTAAAATCATCAATATACTGTTAGAAATCATTCCCACAAATTAGGGAAAAGTCAGTTCTAAAATATAACGGATAGTTTCTTTGATAAAACAGGGGTTCGAATTCGGTGGCCAAGCAGAGATAAGATTGAAATTGGTTTTCTGCAATTTTACACGGGGACCGGTCGGAAGGGGGTTCTAATTTGGTCGCTCTTGATCTTGATCGGTTGGGGTTGTTCAAAAATCAAAACAGAGAAGACAACATCTTCGGGAGGGCGCCAGTACCGTCGAGCACGAAACAAATGTGTTGTCCAATTTTTATCGAAAATAAACTCCAAGAAATACTCGAAAAATAGTAAAAATATTTTAAATCGATCGGAAGTATTTAGACAACATTTAGGGACATTGTTTTGGTTTAAAAACTCATTTGAACAAAATCATCAAAATAATGATAAAAATATTTATCTAACAAACTCCCCCTTTTTGATGATTACAAACCAAAACAATTTTCACAAGGACGATATTGAAAACAAAATAATTTACCGGTTTTACGAGTGAACTATCCATTTAAAAATATTTTATAAAAAGCTCCCCCTATTTATAAGCATATTAATCAAGAAATATTGCATAAGCTAGAAGCACAAGCTTTTACAAGCTTTTACAAGATACACATAAACATCATGAGTTAAGAAGCTACAAGCTTTTACAAGATACACATAAACATCATGAGTTAAGAAGCTCCCCCTGTCAAAATACTTAATCTATTGCAATTAAGTCCATAATACAAGCCATGGACTAGGTATATTTGGCTTTTAGGAAGCCATAGCTTATAGCTTTTATTGCGAGCTTTTATTAGCTTCTTTTTGAGTTAACGAGCCAATTTCTGTTTCTCCCCTTTGGAATCATCAAAAAGAATGTTAGGATGATAAAAACATTATACAAGTATATCAAAGTGCGCTTTAGAATACGATTTATCAACCATTGAAAGAAGAAGGCTTAAAATCCGAAGAAATGGGAGAAATGTATCATGAAAAAAAATCCATAAGCTCGTTTTGTTTGCCAAGACATGATCTCAATAAGTATTTAAGACTTTTGAAAGCAAGAGAGTCATGTAGAAGTTGAAATGTTCATTGTGACATTTCATCGAACACTTTGTGGGCGTAAAAATTAAAAGAAGTTGTATAGAGCCCTTGTAAATGAATCAAGCCAAACAATTTCATCACCAAATCATACCAAACATTATACAATACAACATAACAACTAAGCTCATCATGATCATAAGATAGTTTCATCAAGAAATATACAAGAAAGCCACAAACTCAAGGGTTCAAACCAATTAAGCCAAGAAAGGAAAATTCTTACCATTCGATCGGTAAAGATGAGCGATGATGATGATAAACATGGTATATAAGGTCCAAGATATGAATTGAATGCATGAAAATAAATTTAGAGTGAAATTTGTGTGAATTAGGCGAAGGGGACGAAAAATGGCAAAAATGGGTTAAAAAGACTAAGGCATGAGACAGAACGGTTTTAATCCAAAAAATTTCTAAGGGCGACCGGTCGTAGTTGAGGGCGACCGGTCGACGTTGAGGGCGACCAGGTTGCCCTCAACCCAATCGCCCCATCTTGCCCAATTTTTCAAAATCCGATTTTTCAACCAAAAATTCGATTTTTCGCCCTAAGTTTTAAAAACATGCAAAATGCAAACGTAAACCTCATTCAATATGCATTATGCCTAACCGAGCTCGTATGGACGCAAAAAGTCTCGAAAGATAGCGGTTTTGTAAAAATGTCCGCCAATTGATCTTGAGATGGAACAAAAGATATCTCAATTTTTTATTTAGAAACACAATCCCTTAGAAAATGATGTCGAATTTCAATATGTTTAGTACGGTTATGATGAACCGGGTTTTGAGCAATATTTATAGCGGATATATTATCACAAAAGATAGGAACATTTTCAAAAGAACATTTGTAATCCGCTAAGGTTTGTTTCATCCAAAGAAGTTGAGTACAAAAAAAAGCGCTGAAATATATTCAACTTCGGTGTTGAAAGTGAAAAACACAATTTTGCTTCTTTGAAAACCAAGAAACTAGCAATCGCTAAAAATTGACATGATCCGGAACTACTTTTCCGATCATCAATATTTCCCACATAATCCAAATCACTATAACCTTTAAGAGAAAATTTTTCATTCTTTGGATAGAATAAACCATATCGGATGGTGCCTTTCAAATATCTAAAAATCCTTTTAACGACACTCATATGAGATTCTTTGGGATTGCTTTGAAAACGAGCACATAGGCATATGACATGAAGAATGTCCGGTCTACTAGCGGTTAAATAAAGTAAACTACCGATCATACCCGATACTTTGATTCATCCACGGACTTGCCTTTTTCACTTTGTCAATTTTGACATTGGTTGCCATAGGTAGGAGTAGACACGGTTCTTCCTTCTTCAATGCCGAACTTTTTCAAAAGTTCTTTTGTATATTTTGATTGCGAAATATATATACCTTCTTGGCATTGTTTAATTTGAAGCCAAGGAAGAAGTTGAGCTCCCCATCATACTCATCTCGAATTCTCCTTGCATTAACTTAGAAAATTTCTTGCACAAAGAATCATTAGTAGCACCAAATATAATATCATCAAGATAAATTTGCACAAGTAAACAATCTTGCCCTTTTTCAAACACAAAGAGAGTTGTATCAACTTTACCTCTTGTAAAACCATTTTGCAAAAGAAAAGAGCTAAGTCTATCATACCATGCACGGGGTGCTTGCTTTAAACCATACAAGGCCTTTTAAGTTTATAAACATCATTAGGCCTAGAAAAATTTTCAAACCCCAGAGGTTATTTTACATAGACTTCTTCTTGAATAAAACCATTTAAGAAAGCGGATTTAACATCCATTTGGTAAAGTTTGAAATTTTTATAACAAGAATAGGCAAGTAAAATTCTAATAGCTTCTAGACGTCTACGGTGCAAAAGTTTCATCATAATCAATACCTTCTTCTTAACAATACCCTTGAGCTACTAACCTTGCCTTATTTCGAACAATGTTGCCTTGATCATCAAGTTTGTTTGAATACCCATTTCGTACCAATGATAGTTTGAGATGGAGGACAAGGTACCGATTCCCATACATCATTTCATTCAAATGGTTCAACTCCTCTTGCATCTCCAAAAACCAATCCTCATCCTCAATAGCCTCTTTAGCATTTTTAGGCTCTTTTTGAGAAATAAGAGCTTTCTCGGCAAATTTTCTTGGTCATCACTTTGTCAAGGGGATCACCAATAATAAGATCTTTTGGGTGATCTCCCTTAAATTTCAATGCAACGGGAAGATCCGAAGTGTCACCTTTATCTTCTTGAGGAACATTTGAGGTGGACGGTTGATCATTTGATATAGAAGTTTGATCATTTTGAGCATCAATTTGAACAATAGGTTCAATAATATCCTCTTCATCACTTTCATCATTGGGTATTCTTTCAACACGAAGCTTCATTGAATTTGACATAGATGGATTCTTCAACAACCCCACTAGTCTTATTGTAAACCCGATATGCTTTGATCTTTGTTGAATATCCCATAAATATCCCTTCATCGGCCTTAGGATCAAGTTTGTCCAATTGATCCTTGGTATTCAAAATAAAGCATTTACAACCAAATATCTTGAAATAACTAATATTTGGAGTTCTTCCTTTCCAAAGCTCATATGGAGTTTTATTCATTTTAAGATGAATGTAAACTCGATTAATGACATAGCAAGCGGTACTTTACGGCTTCGCCCAAAATATTTTGGAAGTGAGAATTCATTGAGCATGGACCGACTCATCTCTTGTAGTGTCCGATTTTTCCTTTCGGCTACTCCATTTTGTTGAGGTGTCCTTGGAGCTGAAAAATTATGAGCATATACCTTAGTTTCACAAAAGACTCTAAATTCACCATCAAATTCTCCACCTCGATCACTTTGTAGGTCCCAAGGGTGTAAGTGCAAGGTTTAGAAGGGGGGTTGAATAAACCTTACCAATTTTTGATTTAGTCCTTTTAAATCTCAGAGTTGATTCTACGATTGTGTCCTTGATGGACAATCGAATTAGTCACTCAAGTAGAGTTAATCTCTCCTTGCACTCACCGAGCTGTTGATGGAGTAACTCAATTTGTTGGCTATAATTTGACTCAATTGTGGTTTTTTTTTTTGGAAGACTTATCACCCTTAAGTGTGATTAAGCAAGATTTTAGAGCTTGATTTAGTACTTGTAAATTATCAAGTGGATAGCAAATTTATCGTGAGATATAAGCGAGTTAAAAATGCAGGAATTTAAGTCTTTGAAAAGTAAATGACACAATAAAGTTTTTATAGAGGTTCAAGATGGGGTAATTCTTCTACTCCTCTCTTCTCCAACTCCGGAGGAATCCACTAAGTAATGATCGGTTTACAAAGTGGTAACAGTCCGAGATACAAGTCTTGATCACACGGTGACTTGATCCTTTGGGACTCACCGGAGACGCCTTGATCACTCGGTGGCTTCTCTTACGACTCGGCTTCTTCACACAGGCGGTACCGCCTTGCTACTCTGACTCACTTGCTCAAGCTCTTTGGATTTGATCACGAAGCCCTCCAAAAGCTTAAGACTTGGCTCAACTTGAACCTTCCTACAATCCTTCCCGGAATGTAGACCCCTTTTCTTTAAAAGTTTCCTCTTCAACCGATTGAAGTTCTCTTTCCTTCACGGTGAGTGTTGGATTGATGTACTTCGTAATGTAGGCTTGAGGATTGAGAATATTTCAGTTTTTCTAATATGCTTGTATATCTCACATGTGTGTCCTTCTTTCTCAAACAAATTCCTCAGCCTTTTATAGTGAACCTTCAAAAATTTGCCCGTTGAAGAGATAGGCTTATTTTTGAAAGTCACTTGCGATGTCGTTAGCTTGTCTTGTTGCAGTTCTTGGAATTGCCATTTCCTCGTATGAATTGTTCTTTCACCTTTTCGAGTTCGACACGGTGTAGTGCTTCCCATTGGTTCATTCCTTTTGCACGCTTCTCGGGACCGAGCACTCCAAGAAAGGTGGTATGGAGATATTACTTGTTTAGGTAAATCTCTTGATTTACGCGGCAACGGTTCTTTTACATTTTTCTCGACTTGATTGCATTTCCTTGCTTTCCCAGGTGACTTAGAGTCGCCTTCCAATCATTGGATGACTCTTGTCACTTCAACTTGAGACTTGGCTTTTCTTGAGTTGACTTGACCGATGCTCCACTCAACAGCATCTCACCGCTTCTTCAAGATAGAGTTCCCGTCTACTCTTCTTTGCCATACTCAATTGTCTCGCAAATGAGTCTTCCTTCAAATCTTGATTGTCTTCTTGCATGTTAGGGCGTAGGTGACTTAACTCGGCTTGGCCATCTCTAATTCTTACAATACATTTTTACAAAGAAGAATGGGGTACCAACTTTCTATTCTAAGTTTTACATGGCATTCATCAAAATCTAAACAATAAAATTCCTAACAATTTCCCCTTTTTTGATGATGCCAAAACTTAAATCATTCAAAAATGCAAACAAAGAAAGATACATACGAGATAGTGTATTGACATAGAATGTATGCGCATAATCAATTCTTTTGTTGATCATATCATTCTTGTTCCTTAACACTTTGTTTACAAGGTGTATCGAGACCACATAATTGTCTTCACAAAAAAATAAAGAATTTATAGCTTTATTACGAGAAGACTTACATTGTATGTATTTACATAATAAAATACACGAAGGGTTGGACAAAGAACACTTCATCTCCTTCCTTTGTCTCCTTCTTTTCATCTTGTTCAAAGATCTTCTTCTCTTCTTTCTCTTTTTCTCGTCACCGCCTTCTTTTTCTTTTCATATGCCTTCTGGCACCTTTCATCTTTTCTTATTCTTTCTGTCTCTCCTCCCATTTGAGTTTGTCTCTTGTTTTCTTCTTCTATTCTTTTTGCATACTCAAGCATTAGTTTTAGCCACTTTCAAATTTGCCACTTGGTCAAGCCCACCAAGAGATCCCTCCTTTCTTTCCGGATCTACGTATTCAATATTCTTGGGCGGAGGCCACAGGTCCAAGCTTCTTCTCCTCCACATCGCTTCTTCCTCTACCGGGCGTATCTTTGTACTAGGGTCTTCTTTCCGGTGAGTGACGGAGTGACCAGCAGAGTGATCGCTTAGGTTGCCGCTGTCGTCGCCTTCTTCACATAACGTGAGACCTTTTTCCCAAGATACAAGTCCCAAGCTTGAGCCATAGACATATTTGCAAAGTATCCCGAGATTCGAGCGTTTTAAATTCATCGACCGATCGTGGCTCGTCTCCGACATCCGAGATGGCATAGGTGTCTCCGTCTCTTTGGAATGCCTCCGTGTTCTTTCAAGATGTTCATGACTCGGGCATCCATTCTTCCTTCCACTTCCTTCATCCCCTGCTTCAACTATTTTTCTCTTATCACCATGGATACATCAGTGTTGGAGTGGCGAGTCATGAGGAGTTTGCCGATAATGTCACCGTGACAGACCTGTTGAGGGGTTTGTGCAATCATCAAGGTCATATCTTTTGATTCTTCCCCCTCACAGATTTTCCTTTCTTCCTGTTTTAACACTTCCTCGGTGATTTTCCTTGGCATTACTCGCTTCCTTCCTTTTCCACTCCCGGATCCCCCTTGCGCTTTAGGTATTCCTCTTCCCCTTTTTGGCATCATCAAAGGAGAGAGGAACGCACGAAATAGACTTGCAAGCGGGAAGTCAAGCCTGGCGATAGTTGAGTTTTGTCTCGAGTCTGCAGAGTATGCAACCCGAAATTGACCGAGTAGCGTTGGACTCTTGAAATCGCTTCATCTCGGCCATGAGAAGGCTGAATTTTGTATTCATGGTCTCTTCCAAATCTTTGTAGATCACTCTTGTTTTGCTCACGCACGGCTTGACCTCAGCAATGTGAGCTTCATGCATGTGCTCAATATGCTCTCTCGCCTTCGTTTTTGCATCGGCATTTTCGGCTCTCCACACCGGCCAGCCTTGTTGAACAATGTCCTGAAGTATCTCCTGTTCCACACGCATTGTTTGGTCTTTGTTGCCACCATTCCCTTACCCGAACTGTTATGCCTCTTAAATCTGTAAGGGTGGCATCTTTGTTGTCCAGACGCATGTCCAAAGAGGCGATGCCTCTCCATCTGTTCAACCTCGGCAAATAGTGCCTTGAACACTTTCGAACTTGGTGATTCTTCTTGCGGTGATGGCCATGCGGCGTCAAAATCATAATGTTTGGAACAATGGTGTCGATGGAAGAACAGAGCTGGTTTGTGATAGCGTGCTTGTTCGTTTTTCGACTCTTCGTGGAGTTCTCGGTATCTCCAGTGACAAAGGGAAAGATTCTACAAAAGATTCATCACCGCCAACCGGGATCGTTCGATGATGAGCGGTGCGCGTGAAGTTCTTTTGGGAATCGATCTGCTGCGAGCTTGAGGAGCCTGCTCGGTGGTCTCTTGTTCATTTTGGGTTTTGTTGTAAAGTGGACCCGCTTGCCGAGCCTCATTGTCTCAACAGCCGTTGGTCTCGGTGATTTTTCCATTTGAGTAGTCCGGTCCTCCTACTTATCGGTAAGCGTCATCGGACGATGATGAGATTTCCATTGGTGGCTCATCATCAAAATTAAAGGTTTGACGAGTAGTCTTGGGATCGACTTACTCGTGCTTGGAACATCTGCACCGAAGTCTTTTGGATTTGTCATGGGAATGACTCGGCTTCTTCTTCTTCGCCTTCCGATCCCGGAAAAGTGACATCGGGGTTGTCCTGGGAATCATGAAGTGCGCTTATCTCCTTCTCGGATGGGTCGATGATGGCGGGAGGGATGTTCTCTACATCGAGAACTTCTTTACCCCAGGAAGTCTCAACCTCCGTGGGCCTTCATTACCTCCGCTAGCGTCTCTCTTCTGCGAGGCCTTGGTCCTCCCTTTCGAGAGTGTCATTTGTCTTAGGGTCTTGATGTGGTGGCATCCATTGGAGTCTCAACCCCATGGATTGCACTTTCATCGCCCAGTGTTAACTCCAGTACATTCCTTCGTGCCTCGATTGCGCATCAGCCAGCGTCATTGCTGCGAGCGATTGGCATCTCGGTGAGACAGTCTCAACAATGTCTCGAGCTTCATTGATGGCAACTTGCTGTTCTTCTTCTTGTGTTTGTAATTTCTCTCCTTCGCCTCCTTGATTCGTTGTGGAGTCATCTGCGACATCCTCCGACCTGCTGCGGTGGAGGAGTTTCCCACTGGTGGCGCACCCGGTGAGTGACTTGGAATGGGGTCACTCATCTCCAAACTCCCATTACATTTCGATTGATTGTTCGGTAGTTGGGGCGGTGGTAGCACACCTTCAATAGGGGTTGGCTCGTGGGGTCCCCACTATCCGGTTTCATCGCGGCTCCTTATCCTTCTTTCTTAGTGAGTGGGAAGTGGTAGCAAGCAACAACGGTGGCTATTTTTGAACCACTCCCATTGGATCGATTTCAGTGTGTTCGGAGGACTCTCTGGTCCCTCCATCGTCTTTGCTCGTGAAGAATTCTTGATTCGTGCAATGCTTGCTGCATTTGCAACTCTTACGGGCAGCAAAGATTCTGCGGATCCTCATCCTTTGTCCGAGAAGACATCAAGGAGAGGATGTGTATGTTACGTGGTGCGGGAGATAGGCGGATGCTTGCCTTCTCACGTGCCTCGGCTTCCTCGACTTGCTTTTCTCTCTCCTTTTCCTTGTAGATCTGCAGGATGTCCGTGCGATTGTCTTCATCCGATCTTTGGGAGTACAGTGGTCGACCCAAGGAAGCTCACAGTTCCTCTTCTTCTTCTATGAACTCAGGCCGTTGGAACTGTTCCCTGGACTTACTCAACTTCCATTTCTTCCACTCACGCAGACGATTTTGGATGTCCGGATAAGGTGGAGATAGGATCATTACATCACTATCCGCTCTAGCAGTTCGTCTTGTGCTTGTTTGTGTGAACTACTGATTGTGTCTTCGGGTTGCCTCTGCTGATCGCGCTTCAAAGCAAACTTGGTCATTTCATCAACTACATCCGGAGACTCTACTTCTCCGGTAGTCTCCGTATTTGCGCTAGCCGAGTAAATCGACTCGGCTAGTTTCTCGATTCGGATCGCTTGACGATTCTTCTTCGTCTCTGGTTTGTACGAGAGGGATTTACAGTTCGAGACGGTGTCCTCTCGAGTCTTGGCGGTGGGGCCGGTCTTTGGTGTCTTTTTTCGAGGAGCGAGGCCATCGTGGCTTCTCGGTTCTCCTCTTTTTGACGATCGGAGAAGGTATTTGTGAGTCCTTCTCGACCGCTGCTACGAGGGCGGGGACACGGCTGCTGGGGCGGGTGACTGCTGCGCAGGGCAAGAGCATGTTTGGTTTTCTTTCTTTGTAGGGGTAGTGATCTTCTTGGTAGCTGCGGGGCGCTTTCTTCTTGGGTGGAGCGGAAACAATCTGTATCTTCAGGGTGGTGATTCCCCTCACTTGTGTCAGCTCTCTTGGCGTAAGCTCTCTCTCGTGCGCCAGAGAGGATTGCTCTGAACATCCTCTTGTTAACATGGAATGCTTTCCCATGTCTAAGAGGACTCCTTTCACCTCAATAGCCGGCCAATCACTAGGCCATAACCTAGGGATCCTCCAAATGAGCCATCTTCTTTGAAGGATTTGTTCCCCACATTCTGGCAGAGTCTGCTGTGAGACAAACTCAGCCATTTATCTTCTTTTCTTCGATGATTGCAGCCATTACAATCGGCTTTGCCTTTTGAGGTTGGTCAAAGCGCCAATTTGATGTCGATACATTTGGCAACTATGTCCAATGACTTGTGATAATCCTCCTTCAGTCTCTTGTTTTTGTATATACTATTTTATCAACAAAGTCAAGCTTGGCTATTTCTTTCCAAGCATCGGCTAGGTTTACATCGATTTCGTTAATCTCGATGCTCCTTCCCCGGTAGTGGCGGTGGTCACCAAATCCTTGGCGAGAGATAGTCATTTTGTTTTTTCCGTGAGCAGATGACTTGATTCCTTCATCGTGAATCTCGGCATTCACGTAGAATTGTGCGACCTCCTCCACATAGGTCATCGGGTATTCTAATGTTAGAAACGGTTTTAGCCGGTCGTTTCCAACTTTTCAAGCGATTTTCTTTACTAGGGTGTCGTCGGACCCTGCTTCACCATTAATTCGTCGAAATCCACCGTCGAACCGGTGTGGATTTGCTTTCCTAACTTGGTAAAGTCATAAGTTGGTGCCATTTTTCGGGATTATATCAAGGAAAAACTTGGAGATTGACTTGGAGATAGATAGGGCTTGAGAGTATTTTGCTTTTGCTTTTGAGAGAAAGAGATGAACAGTTTTTAGAAGTGTGAGAGAGAAACGGATGAAAATGGTTTAAATATGGTTTATGAAAGGGCGTGCGGGTGGTTTTGAAATGTGATCGAAATCAACGGCTTGGATTTTGCACGCCTATTGAGCATTTAATGTCTCGTATTTAATGCGGCAAACATTTATATCCAATCATAAGCTTGGTGTGCGGCTTTATGTCCGTACACATCATCATTATCTTTGACGTATTCCTTAAAACATTCCCGCTTAGTCAAAACACCGCATTTTTGTCACTTTGCTCATGAGTTATTCACTTATCCCTTAGCCGATTTAACTCTACTTCTCAGATTCTCTTAGTGACTCAAACTATCGGTGACTCGGTGTAGTTGTCTTTCCGACATCTGGTGATTCTTGGTGATTCATTTTGACTCTTTTTCACCCCTTTTTGTTTCCATTTCTTTTCTTTGATTCTTACGTGTCTCGGCTTAGTTCAATTAACCCCAACTCATGTTTGAGTTCTTCAAATCTTGACTCACATAATGGTTTTGTGAAGATGTCGGCTAGTTGTTTATCGGTTGAGATATATTCCAGGATTATGTCCTTCCTTTCTACATGATCTCTTATGAAGTGATATCGACATCAATATGCTTTGTTCTTGAATGCAACACGGATTTTGAGTGATTGCAATTGCACTTGTGTTATCACACATGATTGGAATTTCTTTTTCTTCAACTTCGTAGTCTCTCATTTCTTTGTCTCATCCATAGGACTTGGGCACAACAGTTGCCAGCCTATGTATTCCCTCCAATTTTGTAGAGGTGGCTATTGAGTTTTTCTTCTTGCTAAACCAGAAATCACCTGTTCCTAGCATTTGACATGTGCCGAAGTGCTCTTCCTATCAACTCTGCATCCAAAGATAGTCAGTCCGAATAGCCAATTAGCTTGAATCCACCTTCCTTTGGATACCATAGGCCTACTTCTTGGCTTCCTTTCAAGTATCTCAATATTCTCTTCTTTCTTTGTCATATGGCTCTCTTTTGGAGCGATTGAAATCTTGCACATACACCTACAAAGAAAGGTGATGTCCGGGTCCGCTTCTTTGTGAGATAGAGCAATGATCCTATAAGTGCTCAGATCTTGTTTGATCTCTGGGCTTGCCATCCGCATCCATGTCCATTTTGGTGATGTGTTCATTGGTATTTTTCTGAAGACTTCTCCTCCATACCAAACTTCTTCATTAAATCTCTGGTGTATTTTGTTTGACTTATGAAGGTTCCATCCTTCAATTTGTTTCACTTGGAGTCCAAGGAAGAATGTCGGCTCTCCCATCATGCTCATTTCAAATTTACTTTGCATGAGGTTTGAAAACTTTTCACACATGACTCTTTGTTTGTGGATCCAAAGATGATGTCATCAACATATATTTGAACAAGTAGAATACTCTTCTTGTCTTGAATTACGAAAAGTGTTCTATCTACTTTTCCTTTGTGAAACCATTTTCGATTAGGAATTGTGACAAGGTTGTTAGGAATTTTATTGTTTAGATTTTGATGAATGCCATGTAAAACTTAGAATAGAAAGTTGGCACCCCAATTCTTGTTTTAAAATGCATTGTAATAAATAAGCTGGCCAAGCCGAGTTAAGTCGGCCTACGCCCCTAACATGCAAGAAGACAATCAAGACTGAAGGAAGACTCATTGCGAGGCATTTGAGTATGGCAAAGAAGAGTAGACGGGGAACTCTCTTTGGAGAAGCGGTGAGATGCGGTGAGTGGAGCATCGATCAAGTCAACTCAAGAAAAGCCAAGTCTCAAGGTGTGTGGAAGAGTCATCCAATGATTGGAAGTGACTCTAAGTCACGGGGGAAAGCAAGGAAATGCGGTCAAGTCGAGATAAGCGTAAAAGAACCGTTGAGTATTTAAATCAAGAGATTTACTTAAACAAGTAATATCTCCATGCCACCTTTCTCGGAGTGCTCGGTCCGGAAGCGTGCAAAAGGAATGAACCAATGGGAAGCACCACACCGTGTTAGAACTCGAGAAAAGGTGAAAGAACAATTCATACGAGGAAATGGCAATTCCAAGAGCGCAAGCCAACGACGCAAAGTGACTTTCAAAAATAAGCCTATCTCTTCAACGGGCAAATTTTTGAAAGTTCACTATAAAAGGCCGAGGAGTTTGTTTGAGAAAAAGAAGATGACACACACGTGAGATATACAAGCATATTAGAAAATCAAACATTCTCAATCCTCGGCCTACATTACGAAGTACATCAATCCAACACTCACTGTGAAGGAAAGAGAACTTCAATCGAGTTGAAGAGGAAACTTTTGAAGAAAAAGGGGTCTACATTCCGGGAAGGATTGTAGAAAGGTTTAAGGCTGAACCAAGTCTTAAGGTTTTGGAGGGCTTCGTGATCAAATCCAAAGAGCTTGAGCAAGTGAGTTGTAGTAACAAGCAATTTTGCCTGTGAAGAAAGCCGAGTCGCGAGAAGCCTTGGTGAGTGATCAAGGCGTCTCGGATCGAGTCCCTAAGGATCAAGTAAATTTGTTGTGATCAAGACTTGTATCCGGGTGTACCACTCTGTCAGAACCGATCATTACTTAGTGGATTCCTCCGGGAGTTGGAGAAGAGAGGAGTAGAAGAATTACCCCATCTTCGAACCTCTATAAAAACTTCATTGTGTCATTTATTTTTCAAGCACTTTAATTCTTGCATTATTAATCGCTTATATCTCACGATAAATTTGCTATCCACACGATAATTTATAAGTACTAAATCAAGCTCTAAAATCTTGCTTAATCAAACTTAAGGGTGTTAAGTCTTCCCATGAAAACAAAACCACAGTTGAGTCAAATTATAGCCAACAATTTGAGTTACTCCATCAATACTCGGTGAGTGCATTGAGAGATTAACTCTACCGAGTGACTAATTCGATCGGTCCATCAAGGACACTTGGTGTGTAGAATCAACTCAGTAGATTTAAAAGGACTAAATCGAAAATTTGGTAAGGTTTATTCAACCCCCCTTCTAAACGTTACACTTACACCCCTTGGGACCTACAAAGGTATCATACCATGCTCGGGTGCCTGCTTCAATCCATACAGGGCTTTCTTGAGTTTGTATACCTTATCTCCAAGAGTCTTCTGCTCAAATCCTCGGAGGTTGTTCAACATACACTTCTTCTTCCAATAAACCATTTAGGAATGCACTTTTTACATCCATCGATATACAATGAAATTCTTGTGAGTGCATAGGCAAGAAACATCCTTATAGCTTCCAATCTTGCTACAGGGCAAACGTTTCATCAAAATCTATCCCTTCTTCTTGGCAATATCCTTTGGCTACCAATCTTGCTTTGTTTCTTACCACGAGCCTTCCTCGTTCATTTTATTTCGAATACCCATTTGGTGCCAATAACATTTTGATGCATGGGTCTTTGCACTAATTCCCACACTTTATTTCTTTCAAACCGATTCAGCTCTTCTTGCATAGCTTGAATCCAATGTGTGTCATCCAATGCTTGTGACACATCTTTTGGCTCTATTTGTGAGTTGAAGCATGTGAACATAGCTTCTTGTTGAGTTCTCGATCTTGTTTTGACACCTTCTCTTATATCTCCAATGACAAGTTCTCGTGGATGGTCTCTCGGCCATCTTACATCGAGGTTGGAGTAAGTTAGTGGATTGATCGACTTTACTTGTGTGTTGCTATGGTCAGCTCTCTCGTAATCACTTTGCAAATTTTCCACGGTGCTTTTGAGATTGACTATCTCATCTTCTTCGAATTGATAATTCGGCTTGACCAAAGATAGGGATTCTTCGTATGGTTGGATGATTCAAACTTATCGGTGACTCTTCAATGTCTTCTCCATTTACATTTGGCTCATCGAATACCACATGAATGGATTCTTACGTAACCATAGTTCTTTTGTTGAGTATCCTGTGAGGCTTTGCTTTCATTTGAGTATCTAAGAAGATACCTTCATCGCCTTTAGCATCAAAGGCCTTTAGGTTGTCTTTGCCATTGTTGTGGATGAAGCATTTACATCCAAATATTCTCAAATATGCAACATTTGGTTTTCTTCCGATCCAGATCTCATAGGGAGTCTTTGTCATTTGTCTATTTATCATACATCTGTTTTGGGTGTAGCAAGTGTGTTGATTGCTTGTCACCAAAATCTTTTTGGTAACCTGCTTGACTAACATGGTCCTTCTTTCTTCTTTGAGGGTTCTTCCTTCTTTCTCGCAACTTCATTCTGGCTTTGTGGAGTCCTGCTGGCGATAGTTCATGAACAATACCATTCTCAATACAATCGAGTTATTATTCCATTGACAAACTCGGTTCCTCTATCGATCTTATTATGATAATGGTTTGACTCTTCTCATTTTGAATCCTCTTCATCAATTTGTGGTAGTTTTTGTAGAGTTTCTTTCTTCTTGCACATGAATATTGTCCATGTATATCTTGAGTAGTCATCTACTACCACCAAGGTGTATTTCTTTCCACTTATCTTTGTTTGGTTCCACTGGGCCAAATAGATCCATATGAAGCGAGATGCAATATCCTTGTTGAGGATGGGCATGTCTTTTCTTTGAATGACGACTTGATTTGCTTTCCTTCTTCGACATGCATCACATATACTCTCCTTCTTGTATATCGAGTCGGAAGTCCTTCTACAAGATGACTTCTTGCCAGCTTGTTAAGTGTTTTGAAATTCGGGTGACTCAGCTTTTTGTGCCACAACCAACTTGATTCAGTGTGCTCTTTGCTAGTAGACAAAAGTCTTTGGGTGTTGCGAGTTGACCAATCCACTACATACATATTTTTCTGTCTACATCCTTTAAAAGACAACTTCATTTGATTCAATATCTTTGATTTGGCATATACCCATGTTGAATCCAACATTGTAGCCCTTGTCACAGAGTTGGATCGATGCTCGATAAGTTGAAGTTGAGTCCTTCAACATATGCGATATCTGTGATTTCTAATCCATTCCTCTTGATGGATCAAATGCCTCTTATTTTACCAGGAGCTTCATTTCCTCCAAATATGACTTTTGCTCCTTTAACTTCCTTGAATTTTGATAGATTTTTCTTATTTCTGTCATATGTCCGGAACAACCACTATCCATGTACCAGGTTCCCGCACTCACTGCTTGAACTCGCAATTAAGGAAATTAAGTTTTAGGTACCCATACTTGTCCGGGTCCTGAGGGGTTAGAATTGTAAGATGATCCAACCAACCTATAGCCAAATGATTTGACTCTAAGGGGTTGCCATCTATCGAGTGCCATAATCATAATTAATCCTGGCAAATTGCTTGGGGATTCTAGGTTCATACAAATTGTCTCTTTTGTCCGTATGCCTGCATATGTGTTTTAGCAATTGCCTTCCTTGGGTAATTGTGGTGTCTTTGAGTGTAGTGCCTAGGTGCATATGTGTCTTTGATGAAAGCTCTTATGCTTTTGGAATGACCTTTCTTTGAGTTCTAGGCCTTTGCCATTTGGGCTTATATTCCATAAGTCTGTGCTCATGGTTCACATTATTCCAATCAGCTTGGCTTGGATATTTTCTACCATTCCCATCATATGTATTTATTTTATGGGTTTTTTGGGATTTTTCGTAGCTCGCTTCTTCTTTACAGAGTATTTTTCTGTTTGGAGTTTCTTTGAGGACTCGGCTGAATCTCTTCTCATTTGCCCTTTCAAAGACACTCAATCGGTTGTTTTCTTTTTCTTTGTAACCAAGGCCAGTTTGCTTGTTATTGTGCTTTGAGTGAATGTGTGTGCAACATTTAGAGTTTTGGATTTTTCAGGACTCTTCATGACTTGAAGATCCTTTTTTCCAAAATTACTCTTGAGGTTTGACATAGCACAGAGGAATTAAATCCTAATCTGTCTTGTCTCCACATTCTCTTTGACTCATAATAAGATCATCCAATGATTTAGATGCCTTAGTGAATGAGGCAATAACATTCTTGAGGTCATTCTCCCTCTTTTCTATAGCAAAGAATTTTCGCTATTAATTTAGCATTTTCACCTTTAACCTTTCATTCTCATCCTATTTGACTTAGAGTACTCGGCTCCTTAGTCGGCTTTGAGTTTTGACTTTTGAGTAGGCTGTTTTCCTCATTCAATAGTGTGTGTGAGGATTTAATGTGTTCAAAATCTTTCATCATCTTGCCTAATGAATCATAAAGATCGAGTGGGTGATGAAGTGTGTGTGTCACAAATCACTATCACTAGTGTCCGAGTTTGTTGACTTAGATTGTACCTCATCTTCTTGATCAAGTTGATCTTGTTCTTTGGCCATCAAGCGGATCGGGCTTCTTCGAGTCACTTGAGTAGTCACTTCACTACTCTCCGAGTCACTGTCTCTCTTGACTTGGGTTCGGATTTGATCTCTGCAGCCATCATTGCCTTTTTCCTTTCTTGTCTTTCTTTCTCTCAAGACCTCCCTTTCTTCTTCATCCCTGTATTTGTTGACTACAGGATATGGACGATCAATGGCATAGTGACCTGGTTGTCTGATTCGAGATAGATATTCAACCTTTTGATCACTCTTTCCATTCTTGGATTTTCAGCCCTTTGATACTCAATTTTTGATGATCCGTTCTCTTGGTTGGCCTATCTTCCTTGATTTGGAGGGAGCCGAGTGTCTTCCGGAAGATTCACCCTTTCCTCTCTTGTAGTTCTTGTTAAAGAACTTGTTAAATCTTTTAACCATCGGGCTATTTCTTCTTCGGGTCAATGACTTTTGACCTGGCTCTCTTCCCATCTTTGACAATTAGAGCACTGTTTTGGGTACAAAGTATCTCTTCCTGGTCTTTTTCTTCTCGGCTCAAACTCGTAGGCTTTGAGGTCCGAGAATAACTCATGGTTGGATGTCTTTGATAGGTCCATGGAATGTCTCGAGCTGCCATGACCTTCATTTCCCATTCATTTGGAAGGATTTTTTTAGGTTTTTCATACACATTTCTTCTCGTGTATATTCTTTTCCAAGTGTAGACAGCTCATTTGTGATTTCGTGAACCGAGCGTCTAGTTGATCCAGGTTCTCTCCCGAGATCATTTTGAAGTTCTCAAATTTCGTACAACCACCGATAATTTGTTTTCTTTGATTTGCTCGAGACTTCACAAATCAATGTCGCCTTGTCCCCATTTCTTTAGCCGTTTTGCATGATTTGACTTTATTGAACATGGCTTTGTCCAAAGTTTTGTAAAGGACTACATTGTCCAGGTTGTATCTTTTTTCGTCATCATTTGTCCACTCGGTTCTTGGTTTTTCAACCATGACAGTCCGGGAGTAGCATCTTCTTCTTCACTGCAACTCTTCTTCGCAATTTGTGTTCACCTTTAATATTTGCGAGAGGCCCATCTTCTATCACTATCCACATCTCATCATGTAATGCTTTGATAGATGAGCGCATATGAATTTTCCAATCATCAAATTCTTCAATAGTGAACATAGGGATGCGTGTCAAATTTGCTTCCATGATAATAACTTTTGATGATAAAGAGAATTTCAAAGATACTAAAGCAGACTTTGAAAAGTTTGGAGATCTAGTTCAAGAACCCGGTCATGCGGAAGGTTCAATGAACCAACCGCTCCGATACCACTTGTAGGTCCCAAGGGGTGTAAGTGTAAGGTTTAGAAGGGGGGTTGAATAAACCTTACCAAATTTTCGATTTAGTCCTTTTAAATCTACAGAGTTGATTCTACACAGTTGTGTCCTTGATGGACAATCGAATTAGTCACTCAAGAGAGTTAATCTCTCCAGACTCGGTGAGTATTGATGGAGTAACTCGATTGTTGGCTATAATTTGACTCAACCGTGGTTTTGTTTTCACGGAAGACTTATCACCCTTAAGTGTGATTAAGCAAGATTTTAGAGCTTGATTTAGTACTTGTAAATTATCAAGTGGATAGCAAATTTATCGTGAGATATAAGCGAGTTAAAAATGCAGAATTTAAGTCTTTGAAAAGTAAATGACACAATAAAGTTTTTATAGAGGTTCAAGATGGGGTAATTCTTCTACTCCTCTCTTCTCCAACTCTGGAGGAATCCACTAAGTAATGATCGTTTACAAAGTGGTAATGTCTAGATACAAGTCTTGATCACACAACCGACTTGATCTTTGGGACTCGCCCCGAGACGCCTTGATCACTCACCGGTGGCTTCTCTTACGACTCGGCCTTCTTCACAGGGCAATCGCCTTGCTACTACGACTCACTTGCTCAAGCTCTTTGGATTTGATCACGAAGCCCTCCGAAAGCTTAAGACTTGGCTCAACCTTGAACCTTCCTACAATCCTTCATGGAATGTAGACCCTTTTCTTTAAAAGTTTCCTCTTCAACTCGATTGAAGTTCTCTTTCCTTCACAGGTGAGTGTTGGATTGATGTACTTCGTAATGTAGGCTTGAGGATTGAGAATATTTCAGTTTTTCTAATATGCTTGTATATCTCACATGTGTGTCCTTCTTTCTCAAACAAATTTCTCAGCCTTTTATAGTGAACTTTCAAAAATTTGCCCGTTGAAGAGATAGGCTTATTTTTTAAAGTCACTTGCAGTCGTTGGCTTGTCTTGTTGCAGTTCTTGGAATTGCCATTTCCTCGTATGAATTGTTCTTTCACCTTTCGAGTTCGACACGGTGTAGTGCTTCCAATTGGTTCATTCCTTTTGCACGCTTCAGGATCGAGCACTCCAAGAAAGGTGGTATGGAGATATTACTTGTTTAAGTAAATCTCTTGATTTCGGCAACGGTTCTTTTGATTATCTCGACTTGATCGCATTTCCTTGCTTTCCCAGGTGACTTAGAGTCACTTCCAATCATGGATGACTCTTCCGTCACTTCAACTTGAGACTTGGATTTTCTTGAGTTGACTTGATCGATGCTCCACTCACCGCATCTCACCGCTTCTTCAAAAGAGAGTTCCCGTCTACTCTTCTTTGCCATACTCACTTTGTCTCAATGAGTCTTCCTTCAAATCTTGAGTTGTCTTCTTGCATGTTAGGCGTGGCGACTTAACTCGGCTTGGCCATCTCTAATTGTTACAATACATTTTCTGACAGAATTGGGGTACCAACTTTCTATTCTAAGTTTTACATGGCATTCATCAAAATCTAAACAATAAAATTCCTAACACACTTGAATAGACTTAATAGTATCTTCCTTTTCATTCTCAATAAGTCTACACAACTTAACAAACTCATTAACGGCATCGCTTTTATTGGTAAGAAAAAAGCCCAAGTATATCTAGAAAAATCATCGACAATAATGAAAGTGTAATGTTTTCCACTTAGACTTGCACCAATATCCCCATACAAATCAAGGTGAAGCAATTATAGGGGTTTGGTTGTGGAAATTTCATTTTTGGGCTTAAAACTACTTTTAACTAATTTGTTCTTTTGACAAGTGTCACATAAGCTAAGATTTTCAAAATTCAATTCGGGTAGTCCTTTCACATGTTGGTTTTTGTAAATATTTTTCAAATTCTTGTATCCAACATGTCCAAGTCGCCTATGCCATAAACTAGTTAAATCATTATTGGCGACTAAACAAGAAACATTTTGACTAACCAAATCACTTGTACAAATTTTGTAAAGATTGTCTTTTCTATTTGCTTCACAAATAATTTTACCATTTTTATGTATAAGACATTTTTCTTTATTGAAAGAAACATCATAATTTGAATCACAAAGTTGGTTAACACTTATCAAATTAAACTTAAGCCCTTCTACTAAAGAACATTACTAAGAGAGAAAGAAGAGTTACCAATTTCTCCATTTCCAAAAATTCTTCCTTTACCATTACCGAACATGACCATACCCTCTTCTTGGAGCTTGATGTTGGTAAAAAGTTCTCTCCTCCCGGTCATATGGCATGAACATCCACCGTCCACGAGCCATTTTGAATCTTCTATTGTTGTTATAGCCCCTATTACCTACAAAAGAATTTCTTTTAGATACCCTATAATTTTGGGGTCCATGGGGTTAGTCTTGAGACCTTTGGGTCTCCAAGCATGACTAGAGCTATTTCTCAATTTGCAATTATTAGCATAATGTCCAACTTTGTCTCAATAAAAACAAGTAGGAGTATTAGAACTACTAGCACACGTACAAAAGTGTAAGTCCAGCTGCTACGATAATCTCAGGGGGTGAATAGATTATCTCCATCTTTTCGATTTCGCCCTCTTTTTTAAACCGAATGCTCAAACAAAATAATGAAGGTGCGGAATGTAAACAACACACGCCGATTTAAAGAGGTTCAACCCACCTAGGGCCTAATCCTCTACCACCCCAAAGATATCAGGGATGGATTTCGAAAAGAAAAAGAATTTTATTAATTACCACAATTAATACAAATTCAACTTACAACACCTTGAAGAGCACCACACTCTTCTTCAACACCACCTTTGAGATTACCACAATCTCTTCTTGAAGATTACCACAATCTTCAACGGCACCTTTGTGAAGATTACCACAATCTTCACCTTGAAGAGCACCACACTCTTCAACACCTCAACAAGAAGATTACCACAATCTTCTTACACATAACACCTAGTTCACCCAAGTGTGTTCTTACCACAAGAACACTCACAAGGATATCTTGTGTTTGAATGACGACCACAAATTCAAGATTACAACTCGATAATTGATAATACAATAGAGTGCAAGTGTAATCAAGAATAGCCTAGACCTCAAAGATGTGAAAGTGATAAGCTAGGCAATTTTACAACAAGAATAATGACTATGAAAGACCAAGTGTTTGCTTGAAGTGTATCTTGTTGTGTTGTATCTCAATTGTTGTGTTGGTTGCTCCAAAACTTCCTCTATTTATAGGAGATGATTGATCAAGCATAGGCTCCTCTTGGGGATTGAAAATCTGAGAAAAATACAATTAAAATCAAGAATATAGTGTTAGAAATCAATCCCACATTTTAAGGAAAGTTTTTGTCATTGTCAAACGGTCATATTTTTTTGTCAATACATAGGGCGACGACCGGTCGCAGTAAATAGACGTTGGAAAAAATACAAAGAAAAATAACATGTATGCGACGGTCGACGTCTCGACCGGTCGACCATCACTCCAACCGGTCCCCTCATTGCAAAATCAAGATTGAAGAGTCATTTCAAACCTTAACAAGCGAGTACCGGCCGACTGGCGACGGCCGACCAACCGTCGACGCCCGAAGGCGACCGGTCGACCTGCTTGTTTTTCTTTCCGTCTCATTTTTCTGTTTCTAAAAACATCTTCGGTATGGGTTGCCCTATGAGGGCGACCTGGGTCGATCACGAGACGTAAATATTGTCCAATTTGTGTCGAAAATAAAACTCAAGAAATACTCCGAAAATTTAGTAAAAACATTTTAAACCGATCGGAAGTATTAGAACAACATTTAGGAACATCGTTTGAGAGTAAAAACCCAATAACGTAAAATCATTAAAAGCGTTGTCCAATTTAGACGAAAATAAACTTTGAGAAAATATAGGAAAATATTAAAAACATTTTAAATCATTTAGGAGTATTTGGACAACCTTTAAAAACATTGTTTTGGTGATAAAATAAAATCATCAAAATTAAGATAAAAACATGTATCAAACAAAAAGTCGGACCTTGGTTATTTTTCTTAAAAGCATTTTGAAATGGTTTATAACCAAGTCCCAATTTGGAATGCTCACCTCTTTGTGCATCTAAATTTTTGTAACTTTATCCGTGCTTATGTTAAACGATGCACATCATTTTTCAAAAATTCAAGATCTTTTGTGAGCAATTCCTTTTCAGTTTCAAGAGTATGAACTTGAGTAAGAGTAATAGCATGAGCTTTATCAAGAGATTAATAAGAAGTAAATAATTTATCATTTTCAATTTTAAGCTCTTTATGCTCCTTTTCAAGGTCTTGTATTTAACAATCAAATTTTGAAATTCAATTTTCAATTCATCAAAATCACATTGCAATTCATCAACTAAGAAGGAGGTAGAAGAGTTAGAGCGCACCTCATTATTTTCATCGTCTATGGCCATAAGACCATGTTCGGTTTCTCCTTCCTCGTCGGTTGTGTCAAGTAATTCATCCCAAGTTTTGACCTCCGCATTTAGCGCCTTCTTTTCGAAAAATGCTTCTTTTTCTTTTGTTCTTCCTCATCGAGTTTTGGGCAATCGACAATGAAGTGCCCGGGTTTTCCGCATTTAAAGCAAGAATTATCTCTCGGTTTTTCTTGTTTTATTTTTATTCACAAATTTTGCAAATTTTTGAACAAGTGCGCAAATCTCCTCATCATCATCATCATTATCATAATATGCATTATTAGAAGAAGAAACAAGACCTTTATGAATATTTTGCATACCCGATTGATTGATGGTTGGTTTGGAATTTTTCCTCTCCTTGAGATAGACTTCATAGATGAGGAGGTTCCCGATGAGCTCAAATTTGAGTGTCTCAAGATTTTGTGCCTCCGTGATTGCCATCACCTTTTCGGACCATGAGCCGGGAAGAGCATTCAATACCTTAGTCACCTTGTCTTCTTCGGAGATGACTTTACCGAGGGCCACGAGAGGATTGACAATGTTGTCAAGCCTTTCCACCATCTTAGAGATGCTTTCACCATCATACATGTTGAAGTTTTGAAATCTTTGGCAAGCATGGTCTTTCTTGCTTGCTTGACCTTCTTTGTCCCTTCATATATAGTCTCCAATTTTTCCCAAACCTCATGTGCCGACCTTATGCCTCTTATGCGATTGTACTTTTCGAGAGGTGGTAAGAGAACAATGCAAAATATTTAAGGCCTTACCGTTGAGAGAGAAAGCCTTTTTGTCGTTTTCATCGAACTCCTTAAAAGGTTTAGGAGCCGAGGTGCCATCCTCCAATTTCTTGGTTGGTTGATCAACTCCTTCAACAACCACATTCCAAATATCGAACCCGCACCCTTGTAGGAAGCACTCCATACGGTCTTTCCAAAATGCGTAGTTGTTGGCGTCGAATAGTGGGGGCTTGTTGGTGGAGGCGCCGGTGGTGAGATGAGCATCATTCGTAGCCATGGATCTTTCCTCTTTACTCGGAACGAGCTAGCCAAAGAGTTTGACTTTGATACCACTTGTTAGTCTAAGTGGCTACGATAATCTAGAGGGGGTGAATAGATTATCTCGGTTTTTCAGAATTTGCCCTCTTTTTTGAATAATCAAGCAAAGATGAAAGCCAAATGCGCAAAATAAACAACACACGTTGATTTAAAGAGCTTCACCCTACCTAGGGACTACGTGCTCGCCACCCCAAAGATATCCGGGATGGGTTTGAAAAAGAAAAAGAAATTTTATTAATTACCAAAATTAAATCAACACCTTGAAGATTACCACAACCCTCTTACAACACCTTCAAGGAGATTACCACAATCTTCCTTCACCACCTTTGAAGAGTACCACACTCTCCAAACACCTATCACCTAGATCACCCAAGTGTATTCTTATCACAAGAATACTCACAAGGATGTCTTGTGTTGAATGATGACCAAAATCAAGATTACAACTCAATAATGAATGATACAATATGAGTACAAGTGTAATCAAGAATTGAAAGCCTAGACCTCAAATGTGTGCAAGTGAAAGTGCTTAGGCTAATACAACAAGATATATGAAAGTGTTTGCTTGTTTGCTCTTTGCTTGTGTGATGTGTTGTGTCTTGTTGCTTGAATGAAGCCTCTATTTATAGGAGAGGTCTTGGCTTTGATTTCCAGACATAGGCTCCTCCTTGGGGAGTGATTTGCTGCAAAAGAAACCATTTAAAATCATCAATATAGCTGTTAGAAATCAATCCCACAAATTAGGGAAAAGTCATGCGAAAATGCAACGGATAGTTTTCGATAAAACAGGGTTCGACCGGTCAGCCTTGCAGAGATAAGATTGAAATTGGTTTTCTGCAATTTTTACATAGGGGACCGGTCAGAGGGGGGTTCAACCGGTCGCCCTTGATCTTGACCGGTTGGGGTTGTTCAAAAATCGAAATAGAGAAGACATCATCTTCAGGAGGGCGTCCAGGTACACGCCCTCCATAATTTTTTCTACGTCCTTTTTTCTATTTCAAAACTCAACTCGGGTATGGGTTTCCTATAGAAGACTGGCCGGTCGAGCCTCGAAACAAATGCGTTGTCCAATTTTTTTATCGAAAATAAACTCCAGGAAATACTCCGAAAAATAGTAAAAACATTTTAAATCGATCGGAAGTATTTAGACAACATTTAGGGACATTGTTTTTGTTTAAAAACCATTTGAACAAAATCATCAAAATCATGATAAAAACATTTATCTAAAAATAGCCTCATTCACAACCTTGCATTTTTTCATATATATTCTCTCTCTCTCTCTCTCTCTCTATATATATATATATATTCTCTGTAACCCAAAAAAAACCATCATTAATTTCTTCAAATTATGTGTCCAACAGGAACTGCATTGCGAGATGACTCAAAAACGCCGCAAGACAGAGGTGGTGACTGTGCGTGTGTATTTATATGTATGCAATTATACAATTACAATATTGTCCTTCATGATTTAAAATAAATTAAAAACTACTATTAAATTGGGTAAATCCTAACCATCTAAAATTACTGATTTGTGGGGCGGGATTAGTCCACACTCGTCTTACTCTAATTATGTGGTCTCATTTGATCCAATCCATATATATATATATATATATATATAAAATTGTCAGCCGTTGCGAGGCCCATTCATGAACCAGGTTGGGGCTAGCTAAGTACGCATGGCCGTTTAATTGTTTATGGACTTATTAGAGGCTTATATCATACCTCTAGGACTGGCACAAGGACACTAATAATATTCATGGACCTATGCAGGCAGAAATGTGAACAAAGATCCAACTCACTATGTACGTTGATTCTATACAAAATTCAATAATAATTCAACCACCTAAAATTAATAGCAAAACAACTATTTATAATAAAACTCCTAACTTAACTAGGACGCTCAAGAAGATAAATTGAAAAGGATCCTTAAACACATTAATCACTTCCTAAAATATAATGGGAGTGTTTGCAATCACTAAAAAAATGTATTTTTCGTTGTTTGGCTTAAAAAAAGCACTTTATAGTATTTGCAAGTGACAACTTCACGCCGATTCTACTTCAATCATAATCTAAAAGCATGGAGAATGGTGTTTTAGATTCTCGCTTTAACTTCTAGTTTGACTTCTATAAATAAATAAGCACTTTTACAACATTTCACCAAACACTCTCAACTTTTAACACTATCAAATTTTTATTCTCAACTACTTCCACTTCTATTACAATAAATCACTCTTCTAATAGCAGAAGTTTTTGCAAACACTCCCAATGTATTGTAAACTTTATCATATCTTTATCAATATCACCATCACTAGTCCTGGGCCAACCCAGAACCATTTAACACCTCTACCCAAAGGAAATGAAATGACTTTTTGCAACTCCTTAATTCATCCAAGCGATAAAGATAATCCTTTTTTTTTTAAGTTTGTGTGCTTATATTTTATCGCTCTTGGTGCTAAGTAGAACTTCCATTACATTGTCCAAGTTGCACTTGCAATCTTTGCAATTTGTTCTTTGTCTTCATTCATAAAACCTTAAATGGTGAATATCTTAACCAATTAATGTTTAGATGTTTAGATTCTTGAAGACACCGCCGATATTTTTCTACAAGCAAAATATCTCGCAATCGTTAACGAGAATGCCCCTGTTACAACCTAAATTAGCCTTTACAAGGATAACACCTACTCACCTAGTGTTCTAGAAAGCGGTTGGCAAACGACGACGCACCAAGGCCAAGACTTAGGTGGGATATGGACGGAGTATATTGATTAAAGTAAGGCATAATCGGAAGAAAAACATAGGTGATTAAGGGGATGAGCTAATGGTGTGAATTACCCACTTGGGATAGGGGAGAGACATTTTTGACATGTAGGATAAAAAACATAATTTTCTACCCACTTTTGTGGTTTTTTACCACAATACCCTTGAGGCTCTAAATGCAAACCTTAAAGTATGTAAATTGTATTTCTCTCTCTTGTTAAATACATACCTACGTACGATTCTTTCCATTTGCTCTTCATTTTTTCTTTCTCTTCTTATTCTTCTTCACAAAAATATCAAGAAGTTCTTTTTATGGTCTTTCGTAACCAAAATCGTGCCAAATATTCGTGCCCAATTTTAAATAGGGCACGATATCGTGCCTTAATAAAAATTAGGCACGATATAAGTTCTTTTTATGGTCTTTCGTAACCAAAATCGTGCCCAATATTCGTGCCCAATTTTAAATAGGGCACGATATCGTGCCTCAGTAAAAATTAGACACAATATCGTGCCCAATTATAAATAGGGCACGATATCGTGCCTCAGTAAACATTAGGCACGATATCGTGCCCAATTTTCAATAAGGCACGACATGTATGCACGATATAATATTTTGCATGCACGATATAACCTTTGCATTTAATTTACATGCATGCACGAAAATTGAGTTTCTTTAATAGGTAGGTGTGCTTTTAAGAGTGTATAAAAATGAAATAATTAACCTTGGAAATTGGACTGGATATAGAGTCATGCGCATGACATGTATAAAAATGCATAAATGAATCTTGGAAATTGGACTGAATATAGAGTCATGCGCATGACTTACAATTACCAAGATAGTGGGTTCATTTTATTTTTTCTTTGAGAATAGATAATGTAGTGGTGGCAGAATTTTGACACGTGTGCTTTGCAACTTTTGTGGTGTAGCTTATGTGGACATGAGCGTTAAATATTACTTGCTTTCCAGGTGCCCAACTACAAGACAAGCAATTGCAACAATATAATACACGCACGATATATACGATATATAATGAATGTCTTGTTGTCTTTATATATAGGCACGATATTGATACAATACAAATACGAGCACGATATAGGCATGATATGAGCACGATATAGGCACGGTATGTGCACAATATAGGCACGATATATATATATATATATATATATGTATATGTACATGGAATTGACACGATATAGGCACGATATATATATGTATATGTACATGGGGGTTGGCATGATATATGACACGATATGGATATACGATTTTATACATATGTATGTGTATTTGGAGGGAAGTATACACGTTTTTCAAGGAAAACATTAATTACATCAGTTTCAACTTTCAAAATCTCCAAATTAAAGGAGGGACATTTTTGTCAAATTGGGTAAAAAAGAGTTTTCTTATGTCTATAGTTAGAAAAGAATATCCACTATCCATAGTGGATACTTTAAAAATTCCCCCTTAAGGGGATCCTAGCGCCTAGAAGAGGACTAGACGGAAAGCTTTAAAACAACGATTTCACTTTGCAACGAAGAAGCTGGAAATGCATAACTCAAGCAAATTCGGGAAAAAAAACAGGCCTTTAAAGAAATGGGCGGCATTATGACGTGTCATTTATTAAAGAAGGCGGAAGTCACTTTGGTAAGGCTACAATGCAGAATTTTACTTTTTATTTTATAAAAATAGGGATTATGATTATTATACATTTGAATATTTCTAGCTGATTTACTAACATATTAACTATTGAAAACAGAAGCAATCAATTATTCACTGTAGTAGATATATTCTTGGAAACCATTTCAATACCTAAATAAACAGAGTGTACGAGTAATTCAACATTAATTCACTACCATGAATGATGAATCAATCCACCACTGCTGCATTTTTAGCAGACATAAGGAAATTAGGAAAGACGATGGCTACGTATAACCAAATCCATTATTACTCGTATCGGGCCTGTTTCCATTGATATAGTCAATTACTACTTACTAGACATATATAGCTTTAATCCAAGTCCATAGTGCCTCAATCATCATAATCAAAATCTGCAAGAATATCTTTAATCTTTTTTTTTTTTTTTTTGTTTAATTTAATTTGTTTAGCAAACACGTGTTACTTTCCCATTGGCCTCCAAAACCATTATAAAAGGCCACCTTCAACAGTGATTTTAAACACACTCACCAAAAAAAAGAAGAAAAACATCCTAATTAAGATGTCAATCAAATTAGAGTGTCTGACTTTAGTCTTTGCCATTGTTCTCCTAATAATCACTACCACCTCCTCTCTTGCTAATGAAGAGATTGACAAAATGAACATCTCCACAGAATCACAACAGAAACTTATTCCAATTCTCAACAGAAAAATATTGTTGCAGCTAGGCATGGAAAGTCGTCGACTCTCATCGGACGACTCTTATGAGCCAACACCTCCATCACCAACTATCATCAACCGTCCATATGCTGATGAGCCAACACCTCCATCGCCAACACTCCTCAACCGTCGATACTCTTATGAGCTAACTCCTCCGCCAGAACCAAGTGATCAGTTTGAGCCAACCCCTCCATCACCGACAATCCTCAACCGTCGATATGCTGATGAGCCAGCTCCCCATCACCGACAATCCTCAACCGTAGATTCTCATCATCCGGTGGCTCTGTAGCTAATGGTTACCCCTCATCACCCACCACCATCTCCGGGCAAAATTGAGCTGTTCGAGCCCGTAACACCACCTATGGGACCGATATAAAAAGCCTGAAAACTAAATAAACTCAGGTTGTCAAGTGGGTGATTTTTATTGAATTAATAATTAAATAATTTATGTTCTGCTAGTTTATTGCTTGATAGTGTTGATGTTGTGGCAGTTTGGTGGCCAGTTAATCTTATGTAATTTTTCTTTTTTCATTTGATGAAATGGAGTGCTATGTTATGAGAAAAATTGCTTTTTATACTGCATTATTACCCTTCACTTGCAGACAATGTTAATTGTCTAATATGTTCGATTTAAATTGGAATTAATTTGTCTATGCCAATGAGCTGCAAAATTTCTTCAATATTTTTACATGAAATGAGAGATTTTTCTTTCAAAGTCCTAATGCAAGTGTCAAATGGAAATTACAAACCAGTTTACGAAATTTCCATATCAAAGAATCACTTACATTTATATTTTTAATGAGGAACTCAAACCAAGATGGCTTCTATGTACTATGCAAAATATATTCTAACTACTCGGGCAAAATTCATAAATTTGAGCTAACAAAGAAGCATTAAATCAAACTATTTTATTATATATTCATCCGACAAGGAAACTTTAATTTAGATAAAAAAGTGAAACTACCGTATCAATTTTATGGAACTCTGTTAGCTAGCTAGCAGAATGCATCTCATTATGAGCTTCTGACAGACAAAACTTCATAAATTCTTGACCAAACAGATTAAAAATGGGCTTAATCAATTGCAATTTTAGGCTTGTAATTAGGGGCTCGGTTGACATGAATCTTGTCCTGTAACTTTTTGATCCGGCAATTTCGATCCTTCACGATTTTATCTTTTAGTTAAAATAACAATTTCAATCATATAACTTTTAATGGTTATAAGTATTTTGGACATTTTGACTAAAGGACAAGGGTTGTGGACAATTAAATAAAATATTGAAATACCCAACCAGGATCAAAACCACACAAAATTAGAATTTGTAGGACCAAAATTGCACAAATGAGAACTTATTAGATCAAAATTCCACAAAATAAAAACCTTACGGGATCAAATATTGCTACCTAAAATATTGCTAGTCCCCTATAGTTACGAGATCGATTCTTGATTGCAATGTTTCGATCACCAAAATAGTTGAACCATACAAAATTACGGACAAGAACTAGAATGAGTCTTTCGCTTGAGCATCTCCATTGGGCGTTCTTCAAGATGTCATTAACAAGGATATATTGTTCCAACCAATGGTGAATGTTATTGTAAGAATGTTCTTCAATTTGTTACATATTTGTAGAGCTATCAAAAATGGCCCGGCCCGACCGGCTCGGTAATAGGGTCCGGGCAACTACGATTTTGTAGGCCGAAACACCGGGCCGTCCGGTCGGTCGAAGCATTTTTAGTGTATTTTTAATACATAGACAGGTTAAGCTCCTCAAAATAGCGGCCCGAAGAAATTCCGACCCGGCTCGATTTCCCCCTTGGCCCGATGGGCGGCACCGACCCGACCACTTTTTGACTCTACAAATTTGTAACAACTAAGAATAAATATGGTAATAATAAAAATTTCTTGCCCTCATAGAATAAAGAAGTGTAAAAACTTAGTGGGACACATAAATGAAGGTTGTAGTGTTATTTGAAAGTGTGTTATTAGAGTGGTACTGTGTTATTAAAATGATTGATGTAGTTATGCGGCCCACAAATAACATGTGTTAGGAACATATCTATATTGGGGATGTCTTTACTTCCTTAATGTACGTAACATTTGAAAATACATATGAGCGGCAATTAATCAACAATTTGTGGTCATATGAACTGGTATTTTGTCTTAATTATTTTGGCAATATTAATTATCTCTATGAATAAGAGGACTCAAAGACAGAAAAATCAGTCATAAATACCTCAATGAAGTTCTCAATTATGTCAAAGAAAATAAAAAGCATACAAATTTGAAAAGTGACCAAGAGAATAAAAGATGGAATACCATTTTGAAATATAAGACACCCTCAGCATATGGATATATGTGAATTAAATGAATTCAAATTTTAGTAAATATTCCTCCTTAGAAACTCCAACACCATCCCTAGGCAAAGAAAATCACACCGTATCGTGCTTACGGCTTATCAGAGTACTCTAATACACTAGTTCCTGAATAGTTCAACATTCAGTAACATGAATCATGTCAAGGGTTTAAATTTTTGATTTCTTTAAAATGGACAGCCACTGCATTTTTAGCAGCAATTCAATTAAGTAAAATAAATCCCTGCATTGATATGTATGGAAACATGATGCCTTAATTATGCGCAACCAAATTCAATTATTGTGTCTGGCCAAGGCACAGCCTGTTTCCATAGATATGGAAATATTACTGAAAATGATTTGCAGGATTCAACATTTTATGTAAATAGCTACATTTGATGATCAGTCTAGATTCGTTCTTTTGAACAATGTTACATTTCATATCCAAATATCATCAATATTCACCAAATATTCCAAATACGAACCAAAATTTAAAATAGAAGGATCCTGTACAACATTTGATGATACGGGACCCCATCACTTAGTTGTTAGGGATTGTGTCCTTAAAGCAATTATGAATTGTTTTTATTATTAATAAAAGCGACATTTATTTTCGAACTCTTTTTGCATATTGTATGTATTTTCTTGAACATCATGAAAATCCCTAGTTTATTTATTGTAACCATAATCTTAGTATATAAGAGTTATATACAAGAGGATTAAGATTATGGATAATAAACTAAAAAAATAAGTCCGTGATGAAATTAATTAAAGTATGGGATCTTTAATTAAAAGATCATTAATGCGGCCCAAAACATTTTGAATGTGACTGTCTTATCAGGACTGGTCGATGTGGAGACATCTTAGTGGGGGCATTTATATATGATTTGATCATATAGGACTTGGACCGATTTAATTTGAATTTTCCATACAAATTCCGTTGTAGAAATGGAAAATCAAATTAAATCACTAGATGATCATATATGGATAAATCTTAATCCGAGTGATTATAGACTGTTTATTTCAAGTGTGATTCTTAATTTGCTCGTTTAAGTTTGTCCTACGACATTCCCAACACTTGCATTTTAGATTCACATTTGAATTAAATAGCCGGGAATATAAATTCACAGATATGAAATCCATTCCTTCTTTGCGGGAAGTAGAAAGACGATTCCCTCATTTGTTAATTCAGGGAACTGAATGGTTTGAGATCTCTAATTTATAATCGATTATAAATTAACCATTCACTAGTGAATTAATGGTAAATGAGGATAAGAGGTAATTGAAGAGGTTTAACGGATACTACCTAGCTTCAATTACGAATTGTCTATGGAGGATTAATCTATATGTAATGATTATATCAGTGGACTGCTCAATTCGTAGAGTAAGATATTCTATGATTATAAGAGTGCAATTCCGAATTTATAGTGGAGTAATATCGGAATTAATAAGTCGAATAAATTAATTAAAGAGTTAATTATTTATTCAATTTATTGGAGCTTATAATTATAGGTCCATGGTCCCCGGTTCGCCTTCCTAGAGTAAACGGGTTAGAAATAATATTTCCAGTTCCTAAGGGTTTATGGAAAATAGTTTTCCAAAATATTTGGGCTAATATATTAATATTAGTTAATTCCGGGAATATCTGATATTCTACAGTTTTGACTGTTTTGGGAATTAAATAAATATAAGATATTTATGATATTAATATAATTATTTACTTGATAATTATATTGGATAATTATCAATTAGAGTTTGAGTCTATCTAGAATTATTAATTCTAGAATAGATAGTAAACCAAGTTGAGTGGGAAACCGATTGAGAAAGGCGCTTATAAAAAGAGGACCACATCTAACAAGTTAGACACACAATTTTCGCCCATTCCCAAGTAATTATTCGGCCGTAACAAATTCTTACAAAAAACCGACAGCCCCACCCCGCTTTTGAAAGTTTTTGGTCTAATTGATTTCTTAGTTTTCATGCAACAAACAAAAGTTTTTTTAGTTTTGTCCATTAGCAACTAAAAAGTTGTTTGTTATTGGCCAATCCATTGAATTGCAATTTGGCAATTTTCGTTCAAATAACCTGCCGATTTTTGTGATTAAAATTTGGTGGGTTTGTGGTTTAATTTACCTAGTTCAATTCCTCCTATCCAGTTAGCCCAATCCTACGATCTCATGAGTTGAGTACATCGTAGGAAAATAAAAGTTAGGAACTTAGAATTATTATTTGGTGCCCACACACGCCGCCGTTGATAGGGAGGATCGAATTGGAAGATCGCGGTGTCTACGAGCCGGGGATTTGAAGGATTGACGGAGAAAAAGCGAAGAACAAGAAAATCGTCGAAAGAGGTCAATTTTCTTTTCTTCCTTTAGTTTGAATAAATTTAATAAGCATGATCTTATGTTCTTATATCTAAAACTTGATTTTTGAAATCCCACGCTCCGCTTCCGTTCGATTAGATCGAAAAGCCGGATCTTATTTGGCTCGGATTAGATCCAGGGGTCCTGATAATTCCCAACAAATGGTATCGAGCCATTTGGTTTTTGATATAAGAACTAGATCTACTTTATTAAATTTATTTTTGGAGTGGGTTTAGGATTTGATCTTGCATGTTTTGATATATGGATGCATGGACGTTTTTTAATTGATCCAAATCGCCATATCTATTATTTTGCGGATTAATATTTATGCGATGTATATGTGATATATATGTTATGCATATTGATATGTCATTCATGGAACCCACTCCCAAGCATGTCATGCATCATGATAATTGAATTGTTTAATTGTTATGATAGATCTATGAGATGGATTGAAATTGATATAAAAGTGTTTTATATGGTTTTTAAAATTGATATAAAAGTGTTTTATATAATTTTTTAAAATTTTGTATAAAAGTGTTTTATATAATTTTTAAATTTTGTATAAAAGTGTTTATATGATTTTAAAGATTGGGATAATTGTTTGGAATTAATTTTGTGAAAATTGGATCCGATTTTTATGAAAAATCTCCGAATTACATGTTTTCTTTGTTCTTTCATGAGATATTTATGTTTTATCCCTATTCCTTAATTATTTTGATAATTTAGAGGTTTTTAAAGTTGATTAAAATTATGATTTAATTTCTAATAGTTGGATTTTAAATTAGAGAATTTTAATCAAAAGACCAATAGGATTGGACTTGACTTATTAAAACATAAGATGTTTTTATAACTTAAATGTTTAGGAAACATTTATTATAAAATAATGAGTGGGAGAAGGATTCATGACAATAAATCCTATGGCCTCCATTATTGATCAAAGCACCGTGAGATTTAAGTGACGTCTCGCGACGCCCGATTCGTCCCCCCTACGGATGGCCTTCACTTAAATCAATAATCAAGGCTTAATCTCCGAAAGGATAGGAATTTAAAATTTAACTCTTAATTTTCCTACCCTACGGCGGCGATTTTGAGTTATTTTTTAAAATCTAAAATAATGGGTAACACTCATAAGGATACAATCAAATAGTTTGGATGTATGTAGGCTAAATTAAAAGGTGATTAATTAATAAATGAAGATATGAGATGTCTTGATTATTTATTTTATTAATCGAGATGGTCTCGATTTAATCGTCATTTGATTTGACCTACCCTACTACGGCTTCTCAAATGTGAGATTAAATTACCTTGGAATTGGTAGGATAAACTTTATTGCTTTCATGCATCATGTTTATGATTCCTAAATTGAATGCTCTATGATGTTCGCTCGCTTATTTATGTCGCTTTATTTAATTTTCAAAGAATGATGTCTTGTCTTATGCTTGAATGTTGAATGATTCATTAATGGAGAAAATTGTAACAAGTGGAATAGAAACATGAATATTGCACTCGTATGTGAAAATCTCAAAGGCAAGAAGCAAGGTTCCTCTAAAGCAAAGGGAAATTGTTTCATTGCGGTGAAGAGGGACATTGGAAGGAGATCGCCCAAGTTTCTCTCCAAAGTAAAGGAAAACAAGAAACGTAAATATGATTTACTTGTTCTTGAAAGTTGTTTGGTAGCTAAAGATTCTTCTACTTGGGTAGTTGACTCGGAGCTACTAATCATGTTTGTTCTTCCTTACAAATGCTTAGTTCTTATGAAGAGCTTGCCGATGGGTCTTTCACAATGCGAGTTGGCAATGGTGCGATGGTTTCGGCAAAAGCAAAATGGGAGTAATTAAGCTTAATATTAGAGATAAAATATTGATTTTAAACGATGTTTATTATATTCCTGGTTTCGTAGAAATTTGATTTTTGTTTCAAAATTGCATGAACATTTATTTTCACTATCTTTTAATGATAATTCGATTATTATTTCTAAAAATGGGCGTGTTATTTGTACCGCAATATTGGAAAATGGACTCTATTTCATTAAGCCTCGATGAACAACCACGCTAAATGCCGAAATGTTTAAAGTAGAACATCCTAAACCAAAAAGGCAAAAGGTTTCTCAAGATGATGAAATATATCTTTGGCATCTAAGGTTAGGGCATATTTCACTAGAAAGGATAAATAGGCTTGCAAAGGATGGTCCTTTGAGAGAGCTAAAAGTTGGCACTCTTCCTGTTTGTGAATCCTGCCCTGCGGAAGGAAAAATGACTAAGAGACCTTTCTCTCGCAAAGGGCAATAGAGCTAAAGAACCACTAGAGCTTGTGCATAGTGATGTTTGTGGTCCCATGACCACACAAGCTAGAGGTGGCTTTGAGTACTTCGTCACTTTTATTGATGATTACTCGAGGTTTGGATATGTTTATCTAATGCATAGAAAATCCGAGACTTTTGAAAAGTTCAAGGAATTTCATGCGGAAGCGGAAAAGACTAGGAAAATCTTTGAAGTGCCTTCGATCCGATCGAGGGGCGAGTATGTCGATCATCGAGTTCAAAGATTATTTGCTAGAGCATGGTATTTTGTACCAACTCACAACACTGGCACCCTCAAAAAATGGTGTTCTTTGAAAGGAGAAACCGAACGTTGCTTGATATGGTTAGGTCGATGATGAGCTACGCGACACTGCCTGATTCGTTTTGGGGGTATGCATTGCAAACGGCGGTTTACATTTTGAATGTAGTTCCGTCTAAGTCAATCCAAAAGACACCACTAGAGTTGTGGAATGGGAGTAAAGTTAGTTTACGCCACTTTCGCATATGGGGTGCCAAAGACATGTACTTGAAAGGAAAAATGGAAAGTTGCATCCACGTTCAGAAGTGTATCTGTTCGTTGGATATCCCAAAGGAACGAGAGGAGGTTTGTTTTATGATCCGCAAGAAAAGAAAGTAATAGTTTCGACTAATGTTGTCTTTCTTGAGAACGATTATATAGAAAACTTCCGACCTCGAAGTAAAGTTGTACTCGAGGAGTTACTCGATGAGATCGAGACCACAACCAACAAGAGTTGTTGGGGAAATCACTAAAAATACCACTATACCGATCGTAATGTCATGACACCTCGACGCGGTGGAGGGTGATTAGACCACCAATCCGCTTATCGTCAAATCGAAGAGGCAAATGTTGCGTCTTTGATGGGGTAGACGATGATCCATCGCTTTTCGACAAGTGATGGAAGATTCTGATATAGCGAGGTGGCTTGAAGCTATGAACCAAGAAATGGATTCGAGCCATGTAGGGTTTTGTAGCCGAAGGTTGATAGGTGTGAGTTTTGCATGTATTTTGAGGTATAAATATGACTAAAATGGTGAGTAAACATGCAATAACGTGTATGAAATGGTATATATTCGCTCTTTGTGGAAAAAGATATTACGCTTGCTTGTTTTGTAGGAATTTAACGATATTTGGAGTGATTTTGTGACAAATACGAGCATTGCTACCTAGAATCATCAAGAATCGAGCGATTACACCCAATTGGAAGCCAACTATGTGGAGTCTAGAGTCATAGTGATGAGTCGTGTGTCAAAAGAAGCATGGATGATCAAACAACGAAATGGCGCACGGGTAGCCCGTGCGTGGGCGCACGTAATTCCGTGCGTGCTTTGCGTAAAAACTCCAAAAATGACAAAGACAAATTGACCTAGACTTCCAAAAGGGTATAAATACCACTTGGGGCGCACACGGGGGAATACACCCAATAACACAAGAAACACATCAATTTCATCAAGGAAGAATCAAGGGAAGAATCGGGTTGAATCGGAGCTTGAGGATTGAAGATTAATCGAGAGATTATCCATTTCCTAAGTTTTCTCATTCTTTGTGCTTTAATCTTTCATTTTAGCTTCTTATGAATATGAACAATTTGTCTATGAGTTGTTTATTTGTAATGGGTAGCTAAACATCTTGTGATTTCTCGGGTTTTGGAAGTAGATTAATTGAACTCTTATTGAATGTTTTAATCTTAGTTGAAGTTATTGTCTTGAAGCCTATTTGAGTACTTTGAGCTTATTCTTGTTTTATCACTTGATCAATGATTTAACTTGTTTGATATATTGATTCATAATTCGAGAGATGAGTTTCAATATTAGATCTTGAGTACTTGACATGAATATTTGCATGAATCGAGAGGTTTGTAGATGTTTGTGAGGATATTTGATCTTTGGTGCTTTTGGGAGTTGTATATCTATTGTTGAGTAGAGATGCTAGCAAAGATATTTCAATCTACGTTTTATATGCATCTCGAGAGGGAGGATAAAATATCGTGGTGATCGCCTTATAGGTATATTGATAATAACTTTGGCTTTGATTAAATCGGACAACAAGAGGAATATTAATCGAAACCATAACCCGAGAATCCGTTTTATTCTCTTGATAATTCCATTATTTTTCACCTTGTGTTTTTGTGGTTATTCTTGTCTTTACCTCCACAACAATCATCAAATTAAGATCGTCTAAATAAAAATAAAACTATTTTGGTTCAATACTTAGCGCACTAATTTATTAGTCTCTCGTGGATACGACCTTGCTTACCCTATTCTATAAACTACACCGTACACTTGCGGTGAAGCTAAAAATAAGGCGAACAAGTTTTTGGCGCCGTTGGGACTAATACAATTTTTGGTGCTAATATTGCGATAGATAGAATTATTTTTAATGTAGACATTTTTTATTTTATTTCATTTTTCTTTTGTAAATTCTATCTCTACAATGTTTGATTTGTTTCTTTGAATTGGTATAGGTGCACCGCTCGAATGGATTTCAATGACTCGGAATTCTTGATTATTGAATAATCCCACTCTATGTGCTATTACCAGATTGGGAATTACGAAGATTTTTCATATACTAGCACGGAGAATATGATTCCACCCCCATCAAGGTCCAACGTAATGAATGGGTTTACAAATGCAAGAGGCAAAACCATATTTAGAAGAAGCCCTCACCTCATTCATAAATCAATACAATGCATTCATGAGTGAAACTAGAGCGCTCGCTAAGCAAGACGCAAGGATGGATAAGATGGAACAACAAGTGACAAGCTCAATAAAGAACCTAGAGACTCAAATGGGTCAATTAGTTACAATTGTTAGTGAGCAATATCAAAAGAGCCAATTTTCATGCACCATCGAAACCAACTCAAGGAACAATCTAGTGCCATTCATCAAAGGAGTGGTACCAAATATGAGGAGCCGAAGATCCTGGAAAAACAAGAAAGTTGAGTAACCAAACACGGATTGTGTGTCTATGGACTTTCAACTCGTGTGTGGTGCCGAAATGGAGCAAAAACGGGACAAGGAACACACGAACCATGTGTGTACACCCGTGCAAAGCGTGCAAGATGTCATAAGAAAACTATTCCGAACGAGACGGGCTGAGAATATGCGTACACGCACGCGGACAACATGAGCATAACCGCATCAAAGTGCTCCAACACCAGGACTTCCATACTTGCACGAAAATCCCAAATATGCATTACTAGATGCAAACAGAGCAAAACGGTTCTTGACCATGATCCAAAGCAACTAATATATGCATTCAAAGGTGGTACGAATCGAAATTAACAAAGCGCCAAGCTAAAGACGTTAAATATAGCGCTTGTTGGGAGGCAACCCAACGGTTTGTGGTGTGATTTTTGTTTTTGTTTGTTTTCTTTTGTAAAAAAAAAAAAAAAGAAAAAAAAAACCCGAGTGTTCAGACGGCATCACGCACGGTGACCGTGTGCAAGGCGCACGACCGTGCGGCCCTTCTCTAAGACAATATTAAGGTACAAAACTTGAAGTGATGGTTGAAGGAAGAAGTCCTAGCGATATGAGGAGATGCAAGGAGGGCCACCACTCGCACAATGAATCGTAAATCCACACGATTTTATATTGAAATTCTATCTTCTCTTACGTGCGATATAATTTCATTTAAGTTTGGGGGAGAGATAGTTATTTTGATATGAAATGTGTGGATTAAAAACAAAAATTGCATTTTTGTGTGTTTTCATATAGTTGCATGTAGAGCATTTTAGGTTGCATTTGCATTAGAAACACGTTTATTGTTTTAAGACGTTTATTGCTTTCATAGATTTTAGGGAGTGAGTTGATCTCTTGATTGTAACTTGTGCTTGATTTTGAAAATTTTGTATTGTTTGGATTGGGTGTTGAGCATGAGTTGATTGAGCCATGAATAGATAACATTGAGCATTTTGATGTGGAAAACTTGGTTTGATGCTTTAATTACATATTTACAAGCCTCGTGAGCTTTTGAGCCTTTATCGTTGTCATCATATGCAGTCTTGTTTGTGATTTGAGTGTATCATTCATGTTGTTAGAATTCTAGAACTTGCTCTGGTATCTCTGTCAAGGTCACATGTTGTATGCGGTGTGAAAATGATCAAAGGCCATTTTTGTTAGCCCTTCAAGCCTTTTGCTTACCTAATGATGATACTGAAATCCCTAGTTAGCCAACTTGAGCTTATTGCCTAATTTCTTGATAGCAACAATTCAAGCCTTAACTTGATATATTTGTTACCCCATACTTGAGCGGATAGCATTGAGTAAAGGGATTGAATGAGGTTGAATGGGTTGGAATTGAAAAGTTGGATAAATTGGTTGATGGGAACAAAAGGGGAAGAAAAGGAGAAGCAAAGAATGTTGAAAACTCACAAAAGAGTCAAAAAAAAATCGATTTTATGATGTGAGTTTTCATTGAATGAACTTGGAGGCTAGGAATTGTAATGTGAGGTGATAATGTTTACAAAAGAAAGGGGATGGAGATAAGAAGAGTTGATGAAAATGAGAGAAGAATTTAGTAGCATATTGAGCTTTAATGTAGATGATTTATATGCTCATCGGTCTATACGCTCGAGTTTGAGTCACTCTATCCATATTTTCCTACCCTAACCAAAGAGCCTTCATTATAACCAAAAGAAAAGTCCTTTTGATTCACAAATTGCATACATTCTAGTGGCGGAGATATGAGACGATTTGCAAGCTTATGGTAATTCCGCAATATTGAATTGAATTGAGCGTAAACACGCCCTATATTTATTTGAGATGAGAGTATACACTCGATCTTTGTGAGGCGTAATTCTTAGCATTTACCATGGTTTCTTTGATGTGTGCTCTATGTTAGATGTTTGAGGCTTGGTTTATTCGTTCCTCGACACCTACGATAAACAATGCGAATTTTATGGAGTTGTTGTGCATTCTACTTTTCATTACTCCCAATCATGTTTTGTCTAGTTTTTAAAAGCGTTGACCGTGACTACGCCAACGAGTTTAAGTTTGGGGATTTTGATAGGTGTGAGTTTTGCATGTATTTTGAGGTATAAATATGACTAAAATGGTGAGTAAACATGCAATAACGTGTATGAAATGGTATATATTCGCTCTTTGTGGAAAAAGATATTACGCTTGCTTGTTTTGTAGGAATTTAACGATATTTGGAGTGATTTTGTGACAAATACGAGCATTGCTACCTAGAATCATCAAGAATCGAGCGATTACACCCAATTGGAAGCCAACTATGTGGAGTCTAGAGTCATAGTGATGAGTCGTGTGTCAAAAGAAGCATGGATGATCAAACAACAAGGAGATTTATCTCAAGGAACATCCAAACGCGCGTATGGAATTTCCAAAGACTGGCAGTGGTTTAGTATTTTGGCCATAACTCTCTCTACAAAATTGATATTGAGGTTATTCAAGTGGCTATGGAAAGCTAAGAGAGAGGGCTACAACTCTTCTGAAGACCCCACAAGCAAATTCGGACGTTTGGGTGGCGCACGGGTAACTCAGTGCGTGGACGCACGACCCGTGCGCCCTGCAGACCGGATGTTTTCTATAGGATGGCGCACGGGTAGACGTGCGTGCGGCGCGCACGACCCGTGCGTGCTATAGAGACTGGGTGTTTTCTACGAAATGGCGCACGGGTAGCCAGTGCATGGCGACACGACCCGTGCGTGCTTGCAGAAAACTCCAAAAATGACAAAGAAATTGACCTAGACTTCCAAAAGGGTATAAATACCACTTCTTGGGGCGCACACAGGGGAATACACCCAAGAACACAAGAAACACATCAATTTCATCAAGGAAGAATCAAGGAAGAATCGGGTTGAATCGGAGCTTGAGGATTGAAGATTAATCGAGAGATTATCCATTTCCTAAGTTTTCTCATTCTTTGTGCTTTAATCTTTCATTTTAGCTTCTTATGAATATGAACAATTTGTCTGATGAGTTGTTTATTTGTAATGGGTAGCTAAACATCTTGTGATTTCTCGGGTTTTGGAAGTAGATTAATTGAACTCTTATTGAATGTTTTAATCTTAGTTGAAGTTATTGTCTTGAAGCCTATTTGAGTACTTTGAGCTTATTCTTGTTTTATCACTTGATCAATGATTTAACTTGTTTGATATATTGATTCATAATTCGAGAGATGAGTTTCAATATTAGATCTTGAGTACTTGACATGAATATTTGCATGAATCGAGAGGTTTGTAGATGTTTGTGAGGATATTTGATCTTTGGTGCTTTTGGGAGTTGTATATCTATTGTCGAGTAGAGATGCTAGCAAAGATATTTCAATCTACGTTTTATATGCATCTCGAGAGGAGGATAAAATATCGTGGTGATCGTCTTATAGGTATATTGATAATAACTTTGGCTTTGATTAAATCGACAACAAGAGGAATATTAATCAAACCATAACCCGTGAATCCGTTTTATTCTCTTGATAATTCCATTATTTTTCACCTTGTGTTTTTGTGGTTATTCTTGTCTTTACCTCCACAACAATCATCAAATTAAGATCGTCTAAATAAAAATAAAACTATTTTGGTTCAATACTTAGCGCACTAATTTATTAGTCTCGTGGATACGACTGCTTACCCTATTCTATAAACTACACCGCACACTTGCGGTGAAGCTAAAAATAAGGCGAACAAAGGTCAAGAGAGTAAAGTCCGCAAATTGCTTAGATCCATTTATGGGTTAAAGCAAAGCCTCAAGCGTCATGGAACCATAGATTTGATGAGATGATCAAGTCTTGGTTTTGACCAAAGTGTTGATGAGCCTTGTGTATACAAGGCATCAATGATGGTAAAGTGGCAATTTTAGTGATTTACGAGATAACATTCTACTAATTGAGAGACATGTCCCATATGCTTTAGGGCAAGTGGGAGATTGTTAGGGATTGTGTCCTTAAAGCAATTATGAATTGTTTTTGATTATTAATAAAAGCGACATTTATTTTCGAACTCTTTTGCATATTGTATGTATTTTCTTGAACATCATGAAAATCCCTAGTTTATTTATTGTAACCATAATCTTAGTATATAAGAGTTATATACAAGAGGATTAAGATTATGGATAATAAACTAAAAAAATAAGTCCGTGATGAAATTAATTAAAGTATGGGATCTTTAATTAAAACATCATTAATGCGCCCAAAACATTTTGAATGTGACTGTTTTATCCAGGGACTGGTCGATGTGGAGACATCTTAGTGGGGGCATTTATATATGATTTGATCATATAGATTTTGGGACCGATTTAATTTGAATTTTCCATACAAATTCCGTTGTAGAAATGGAAAATCAAATTAAATCACTAGATGATCATATATGGATAAATCTTAATCCCGAGTGATTATAGACTCATGTTTATTTCGGTGTGATTCTTAATTTGCTCGTTTAAGTTTGTCCTACGACATTCCCAACACTTGCATTTTAGATTCACATTTGAATTAAATAGCGGAATATAAATTCACGAATATGGAATCCATTCCTTCTTGCGGGAAGTAGAAAGACGATTCCCTCATTTGTTAATTCTGAACTCGAATGGTTTGAGATCTCTAATTTATAATCGATTATAAATTAACCATTCACTAGTGAGTTAATGGTAAATGAGGATAAGAGGTAATTGAAGAGGTTTAACGGATACTACCTAGCTTCAATTACGAAATTGTCTATGGAGGATTAATCTATATGTAATGATTATATCAAGGATCGCTTCAATTCGTAGAGTAAGATATTCTATGATTATAAGAGTGCAATTCCGAATTTATAGTGGAGTAATATCGAATTAATAAGTCGAATAAATTAATTAAAGAGTTAATTATTTATTCAATTTATGGAGCTTATAATTATAGTCCATGGTCCCTGTCGCTTTCCTAGAGTAAACGGGTTAGAAATAATATTTCCGGTTCCTAAGGGTTTATGGAAAATAGTTTTCCAAAATATTTGGGCTAATATATTAATATTAGTTAATTCCGGGAATATCTCGATATTCTACGCTTTTGACTGTTTTGGGAATTAAATAAATATAAGATATTTATGATATTAATATAATTATTTACTTGATAATTATATTGATAATTATCAATTAGAGTTTGAGTCTATCTAGAATTATTAATTCTAGAATAGATAGAAACCAAGTTTGTTTTAAACCGATTGAATGCGCTTATAAAAAGGACCACATCTAACAAGTTAGACACACAATTTTCGCCCATTCCCAAGTAATTATTCGGCCGTAACAAATTCTTACAAAAACCGACAGCCCCACCCCGCTTTTGAAAGTTTTTGGTCTAATTGATTTCTTAGTTTTCATGCAACAAACAAAAGTTTTTTTTAGTTTTGTCCATTAGCAACTAAAAAGTTGTTTGTTATTGGTCAATCCATTGAATTGCAATTTGGCAATTTTCGTTCAAATAACCTGCCGATTTTTGTGATTAAAATTTGGTGGGTTTGTGGTTTAATTATTACCTAGTTCAAATCCCCTCCTATCCAAGCAGTTTCAATCCTACGATCTCGCGAGTTGAAAGACATCGTAGGAAAATAAAAGTTATGAACTTAGAATTATTATTTGGGTGCCCACACACTGCCGTTGATAGGGAGGATCGAATTGGAAGATCGCGGTGTCTACGAGCTTCGGGGATTTGAAGGATTGACGGAGAAAAAGCGAAGAACAAGAAAATCGTCGAAAGAGGTAAATTTTCTTTTCTTCCTTTAGTTTGAATAAATTTAATAAGCATGATCTTATGTTCTTATATCTAAAACTTGATTTTTGAAATCCCACGCTCGCTCCGCTCGATTAGATCAAAAAGTTCGGATCTTATTTGCCGGATTAGATCCGGGGCCCGGATAATTCCCAACATTAGTTTGTTGAAGGGTTAATTACAAAATGTACCCCCTGAGATTTGGGGTTATTACAAAAAAATCCCGCGGGTTTTAAAATTACAAAAAGTACCCGAGGATTATTTTTTTTCTCTGGCCATTAGTGGATCTAATGAAATTTGCTGATTCACAAAAGATTACAAAAAACTACTTGCAAATTATTGTAATTGACATTAACATCTTTCAGTTTCAACATTAATTACAACATTTCCATGAATTATCAGTAAATAACATAAAAAATAAGAAAACAAAATGGGAATAAAAAATAAGAAAACAAAATAAGAAAAATGAAATTTTAATAAATAAGAAAACAAGAATAACTGAAATTATATCAGTTTTCACAAATTACATAACATAAAAAATCTTCCGCATTCCCCATCAGATTACGAAGAAGAAAAAATTAATCCTGGTTTTCCATAAACTACAGCATAGGTTCCAAACAAAATGGGAATAATTTTGTCCATCGTCCACTTCTTTTTTTCAATTTCTCTTTTTTTGTTTTATTGGAATTTCGTCAAGGGCTCTATTGGCTTTGTACAAATTCTGTTAGTTTTACTGTTGCCTCTCAAATCTTAGGGATGCTTTTTATAATTTTTTAAAACTACAGAAATACTTTTTGTAATTGATCCATTGTCAGAATGGTGTATCTTTAATAATTTGAATTTCCTGACACGTGTTATTTCTCCATTGGTCCAGAACCTTTATAAAAAGGCCACATTCAACCGTGATTTTAAACATATTCACCTAAAAGAAACATTCTTAAGATGTCAACGAAATTACACTCCATGATATTGCTCTTTGCTATTGTGATCCTGAGCACCACCACTTTCTCTCTTGCTAACGAAGAGATTGATTGACAAAAAATATGAGGATAATGGCCGCCTATCTGGCTATCTCCACAGAATCACAACTCCTATTTTCACTTTCCCACATTGACGATGAAAAAAAGGGATAAAAAGCCAGTTCGTCCACTGCTTACGTCACTTTCCCACTAATGCCTATGGAGACTCGGATAAATCCATGAGGTGAATAATCCCATATTCTCAGTCATTACGGCCACCGAAGATTCCATTATAGAAAGCTAGCGAGAATACTAAATAAAATAAGCACTTTGTCAACTGGTTAACTTAATATATTTAATATTGTTATAATTTGTTGCCCCAAATTATTAAATAATTCCAAGAACTTGAACAATCGATGTTGTAATCGATGTTACAATACCGTTTTTGATACCGGTATTTCTCACAGGACGGAAAATTAAAAACACAACGATATTAACGTGGTTCGGATTAACCAATTCTACTCCACGAGGCCACGCCGAGAGAAAAATAATTCCACTAATAATAAAGGTTACAGAGTACAATAATTGGACTTAAACAATTTAAAGACTCCTCTTTGAATCGCCGCCGTTTTTGAACTCCCTTTATTTTCGCCGAAATTATTCTCCCAATAATCCGCTTCAATGAAATCCCTTCACCGTTGGACGCTCCAAATCGCGGATCGTCTTCCTCCCGAAGACTCACCTTCTTCCTCCCGAAGAATATATTGCGAACTTGAACACAAGAATAATTATTTGATCCACTCGAACAACTCTCCAGCAAAGACTTTGAAGAACACACGTATGACTATCCGAGCACACAAAAGTCGATGCCTTTCAATTTTAATAATTTCTCTCGCCTCAGATTGTTTCTCTCTTCAAGGCATAAAAATCAATTTGTGACTTGTTGCGTATTTATACACACCATCAAATTCTAATCCTAATCCTATAGACGTGTAGCAATACTTATCCTACTAGAACTCTAATTACATCAAGACACGTATTGAACAAAGGCTCCTAATATAAGTAAAGAAAACATGTCAAGCTTCTTTGTATAATTAATATCCGACTCTTCCTTTGTATATGCCTCTGTCTTTTTGCACATTGATCCATGTTTGTTAATATTTTTACTTGAACATTAACTCTGCCACATCATAGAAATCAATGACCTACACATGACAAATACTTACCAAAAATATTTGACAAAATATGACAATAATATAAATAAGTCTAAAAATAAACTTAACAATCTCCCCTTTGTCATTTTTGTCAAAACAATAATCAATACAATTAGTAATCCAAAGTATATAACTCCCCTCAATCAAATATTATCATTCTATAAACAAAAACGTATAGCTCCCCCTCAATCAAATAATCACACACTTACTCCCCTTTTTGGAAAAAATGGCTAAAAATACATAAGATTTCCTTAAATTCGTTTAATCAACTCAAGGTGTTCACCAACCACTTATACAAGGTTTCACAAAATTAGACACATGGAGAGTTGGACAACAAAAAAAACTAAACCTCGTTTCTCATTTGAACGCATCGGGCCTTCATATTTTCCAAGGCAAAGAGAGAGAGAGAGAGAGAGAGAGAGAGAGAGAGAGAGAAACAACAATAAAAAATAATAGAAATATTATGCCTAATTCATGAATGCAAATCACATGCAAATTATGCACACAAAAATAAACATGTCAATTTTTATTAAGCGGATTTCAAAGAAATCAAATATCTCACCAACAATCCAAAATTTCCTAATAAATCTTACAAGCCAAAGTCTCCTTAATCTTTCAATTCTCTTGTTTCTTTTCCTTTTTTTTTTCTTTTTTTTTTTTTTGCTAGACGCTCGAGGCATTCTTCCACTAGGTTTAGATTTTGAATTTCCTTTCAAAAACTCCTAGGTGGTTTCCCATACTCATATTTGGTTTGCCGTTTTACGTAAAAGACAATCATGGGGCTCATGAATGCTCCTAGTTACTAAGTAGCAACAAATAGAGGAGTATAACCTCGATTAATCCCTTTTTTTTCTCATATTTGTACCGCCGTTTTACGTAAGAGACAAACATGGGGCTCATGAATGCTCCTAGTTACTAAGCAGTAATAATAGAGGAGTATAACCACAATTGTGCATTTTTTTTTTTTGGATGCAATATTGAAATCATCCAAATTCTATGGCTGGACAGTTCAATTAAGTCATTTCAGATAGAGATCAAGAAAAAGATTTCAAGGAAATCCAAATTTATATATTACCATTATGTAGCATGTCTAATGCAATCCTAAATGACGCGTAAAAAAAAGTAGAATCTATCAAACTAGAATAATGCAATACAACACGCATCACATAATGCAAATATATATCCAACAACTTTCTTAAAGAAATAAATCTTTCTGCCTCTAAAGCCTTGGTTAATATGTCAGTCATTTTGTTCTCAATAAACATGCTCAATTAATAATGTTCCCACTCTCAACAACTTCTCTAATAAGGTGATTCCATGCATCAATGTGTTTTGCCCAAGAGAGATGTGTTGAAGTTTTGGAAATATTATGTGCACATAACCCATTAAAAATCATATTCACATATTTTTGAAGATTTTCATAAGAAAAATTGATGGCTCAAAAGCTACCTTTAAAAAAACTTGATGGCTCAAAAGCTACCTTTAAAATCTTAGGCAAGTGCACCTATCGCTTTATAGTATAGATTTTTGAGTACCGAGTGTCATTCCCCCGAGGATTGTAAGTACTAATAATTACCGTCTTTTTGTTATTTAATCTAATAATTTTCATAGTTTTGTTTGTTTAATGAAAATGAAAAATAGAGAATTTTAAAATAATTGCAACTTACAAAAGATCAAATAAAAATAGATTGTAGAATTAAGAAATCAAGAGCTAGAAATGTGTTTGAATGTAAATCCCTCTAGAATGTTTTTGTGATTTAACAAGATAAAAATACAACCATAATCCCTAGCAAAAACCAACCTCTTTTAGTAAAATCTCATGTTTCATGGATCAGAGAAATTCCCGATTTAAGTTAAACCTCTATCGAGCGAATAACTTCTAATCTCAAGTTGATTAATCAAATCTCTTTCTAGTTAAAACCCCAAGACAAAGATTATAACGATTTGTGAATTCCCATATTAGGTTTGACCCTAATCCGTAAGATTTATGTCGTCCCATATCTAGGATTGCATGCAACTCTTTTCACTTATATAGGTTCTATTTCACCATGAATCTCTCGATTTCCCGGATGAAAAATAAACTTCAAATCAATATTGCGCATATACCAATTTGAATGAATAAAGCATAATATAAGTGAATCACACAAAACATGAAGATTTTATTAAAAACATACAAACCTTAATCACAAATTCATTCTAGATTTCATTACATTCATACACTAGAAATTTAGCTACACATGGCTTTGACAAAAGAGTATACTACACAAGAAGATATGAATAAAATGAACATGGTGTACTTAGCTCTTATTCAAGACCAATACAAGACTTCCTCCTTGGTTGATTGCAATGATGTTGAGCTCCAAGCCTTCTCCTCTATTGCTCTTCAACTTCCAACTCTACCTCTCTTTTATCCTCTCAATGTATTGTGCTTTGAAACTTAGAATATACAATGAATATACAATGAATCTCTCTATCAATGAGTACTACATGAATTATATATCTTTCCCAACTCAAACTCTTGGCTTTTATAGGTACCATCTTTGTGAAAGAACACATCAATAATGCTAACAAATACTCCACTTCCATGGTTGTTGGTTGAATCATTGTGTGCACATTCATGGTTGAGTTGGTTGAATCATTGTGTCCACATGACAATTGAGGGAATAATAGAGTTTGGTGCATCAAAATGAGGTGTAAAAGTTGCTCAAAGGTTGTCAAAAAGCAAAAAGGAAAGTCTACATAATTTCCGCCAAAGAAAAACAAGTTCGGGACGAAAAGCACGCATGTGCTTTCAAAGGCCAGGCCGTGTTCGCGGATTTTCCCGAACACGGCCGTGTTGGTACGCCGGGGTCGAAAAATTGCTCGTTTTTTGACTTGTAAAAAGCACGGTCGTGCGTGCCTAAAAACACACCCCGCCCGTGTTTGATCTGAAAAGGCCCCGAAATGACGCGTTTAGCTTGGGATTTTGAGTGTTTTTGCATCCGAAACCCCGGGTATGTTTTGACATGAAACCATGGCCCAAAATTCACAAAAACAGCTCCAAATAATCAATCTACACCAATAAAAGCACCTCGGAGTAATGTGAACTATGTACAATCAAAAATTTATGAAACTAATAATAAAATAACTCAAATCATACTTAAATATACACATAAAACATGCATAAAAAGTGAGCGCCTTTTGCCTAAATCATTCAAAGGTGAAGGCGCAACTTGCTGCCCTGATCTCTCGAGCCCGAGTTGGTTTCGCCGATCCTTCCATCGTTACTGAGCTCAATGCTTCCAAGAAGGAGTGCATACGACTAAAAGCTCGAGAGACCAAACTCATGGAAGAGGTGCGTCGCTTTAAGGAGAGGGAGAAGGTCAATAAGGCCACCGTTGCTTCTCTTGAGACTAAGATAAATGCTTTGGAGTCTAACAATGCTGACCTCAGGACCGAGGTGGTCGATCTCCAAATCCGCTGCACCGTCAATGCTGATCAAGCCCGAGCTGAGGGTATCAAAGTTGGTCGTGAAGGTTTCCTGACCTCCCCCCAGGGCTCCTCCATAGTAGTTCAAAGCTATCCAGAGAGGGTGAAGCGGCCTTTCGAGCTCCGGGAGTTCATCAAAGTCCTATCTTCACCGCTTAGAGTATTACGCCTTTGCTTTTGATTAGGTTGAGCTTCAGCTGAAAGAGTGCGGTATCAATACCGAGCCCTTTGATTGCCGAGGTCCTAGAAGGATCCTTCATGATCCCACATGTTTTGTGTTTTCTGATGAAGCGGAGCGTCTCAATCTAGCTCCGGTGGAGGTTTTCATGAGTCTCTCTCTCGCTCCTTTTATCCTCCACCCCACTTCTAGCTCGGGAGACCCTTCTCGACCTCCCGGAGGTCACCGACTCCCAGCCTTTCCGACAAGACTCCTCCTCACCTGCTCAGAAATCCCGATGATGATCCCGAGATCGCCTGGTGGATGACGTGACCATCTCAACGGATGACCCGACTCATGAAGATGTTGCCCCTACTACTTAGGGGTTTTTTATATCGCTTTTTATTGTATTTTCTTTTCTGACTTCAATTATCCCGGTGTACTTGTATTCTTGTTTTGCTAAGTAATGAAAGGTTCTTCTATTCTCCGATCTCTATTCTCATTTTCATTCTCGCAATAGCTTAGCTTTATTTCATCATAAGACATTTACTCGAACTGATCTATATGTTGTTTTTTTTTACCCAAAAAAGATTGGTGTAGCATGCTCCTCGTGGCCCCAAGTATTTGGAGACTAGCTCGAGCTGAGCTCCAAATACTTGTCAATCGCATCAAAGGAAGCTGGCTCGAGCCGAGCTCCTTGCATGGCCTCGTGGCCCCAAGTATTTGGAGACTAGCTCGAGCTGAGCTCCAAATACTTGTCAATCGCATCAAAGGAAACTGGCTCGAGCCGAGCTCCTTGCATGGCCTCGTGGCCCCAAGTATTTGGAGACTAGCTCGAGCTGAGCTCCAAATACTTGTCATTCTTTAATAATTTATTTCCGAACTCATGATTCAGGGCAGCAGATCATTTCATTCAAAACGAGTAACTTAATTACATCAGATATTCCTCTATTCTAGGAATGATATTTCTTCAAATTGCAACTGTTCCAAGCTCTCGGAAGTTTTCGTCCCCCGAGCTCCTCCAACTCATATGCGCCTCCTGCCAGCACCTTCGCCACTCGAAGTGGCCCTTCCCAATTTGCATCCAACTTCCCCTTATTCTTGCTAGCGTCTGACCTTCTTAAAACCAAGTCTCCGACCTGAAAGGCCCTTTTCCTCACTTTCTTATCATAGGCTGCCTTGATCCTTCCTCGTGTTCGTTCCATCTGCAGAAATGCAATCTCTCTTTTCTCATTAATGGTATCCAGCGCCTCTCGAATCATCATCTTATTGGCATTTTCATCAAAATTCTGAACCCGATGCGTTTCCATCCCTATCTCCGCGGGTATCACGGCGTCCATTCCATATACCAGGCTGAACGGAGTCTCACCTATTGCCTCCTTTGGATTAGTTTGATAAGCCCACAACACCGAACTGAGCTCTCGAACCCACGCTCCCCCTGCCTTCTCAAGCCGAGCTTTCAGTCCTTGGACAAGAATCCTGTTAGTTACTTCCACCTGTCCATTGGCCTGTGGATGAGCTACCGACGTGAAATTTTGCTTAATCTTCAACTCCTCACACCAAGCTCAGATTTCTGCCCCCGCGAACTGCGTTCCATTATCTGATATCAAAATCCGAGGTGTTCCATATCGACACACTATATTCTGCTAGATAAATTTCATCACTGCATCCTCATTTATCTTAGCAAGGGGCTCTTCTTCCACCCACTTGCTAAAATAATCAATTGCCACAATCAAGAACTTCCTCTGACCTGAAGCCGGAGGAAAAGGACCAACAATATGAATCCCCCATTTTGCAAACGGACATGCCGAGCTCATAGTCATGAGCTCCTCCACCGGCCGATGTACCAAAGGTGCGTGAATCTGACACTTCTCACATGCTCTCACCAGCTTCTCTGCTTCCTCTTTCAAGTAAGGCCAAAAATACCCCGCCTCTAACCTTTTTCATCAAAATCCTTGCTCCCATATGATTTCCGCAACACCCTTCATGCATCTCTCTTAGTACATATGTACCCTCTTCTCCGCTCAAACACACCTCGCAAGGGCATGGAGAAGCCCTCTTATATAACTTGTCCCCAATAATGCAAAAACGTGTCACTCGAATTTTTTTCACCGATCTATTTCATGCCTATCTCGCCACAGACTCCCTCTCTCAAGTAGGCTATGATAGCCGACCTCCAATCCTCTTTCTCCTCGATCTCTCCGACCTCCATACCAAGCACCGTTTCTTTTGCCATCGAAAGTGTGATTTTCTTAGCTTGATTCTCCAAGGCCGAACTAGCCATCTTTGCTAAAAAATCGCCCGACCATTCTCCGCTCTCGGACTCGACATATTTTGATCTCTTTCACTTTTTCTTCTAAAGCTCGGTATGCTTCAACATATCTCTTCATCCTTTCCTCCCTAACCTCGAACTCCCCTGTAATATTGCTTATGGACGAGCTGAGAATCCATGTAAACAACCATTTTAGTAGCCCCCATCTCAATGGCCATTTGCATCCTCTAATGAATGATTCATATTCCGCCTCATTATTGGATAGCTTGAACTCCAACCTTACAAAGAAAATCATTTTCGATTCCATGCGGGCCGATCAAGACAATACCAAAGACCGCATCCCGAGCTCCCTACTGAACCATCCATATAAATCACCTAAGCTCCTTCTCCACTGTCATCCCTTATCGATTCTTGAACAAAATCTGCCAAAGCCTGAGCTTTAATGGCCGACCTATTCCCGAACTCAATATCATACTCGCTCAATTCAATAGCCCACTTTACTAGCTTCCCGCTACCTCAGGCTTGCTCATCACATTTCTCAATGGAAGATTAGTTCGACGATTACCTTGTGTGAGAGAAAATACGGTCGAAGTCTTCTTGCAGTCACCACCAAGGCCAAGCCTGCTTTCTCGATCTCCGCATACCGCAACTCGACATTCCTCAAAACCTTACTGACATAATATACCGGCCTCTGAACTGATCTCTCCTCCCTGATCAGGACCGTGCTGACCCCTTGTTCTCCCACCAAGAGTTAAAGGTATAAGGGCTCACCTGGCAATGGCTTAGTTAGTAGTGACAGATCGGCCAAATAGTTTTTCAAATCCTCGAAAGCTTTTCGACAAATCCTCATCCCAAACAAATGTTTTGGCCGTTCTCAACACCTTGAAAAAGGGCAAACTCCTCTCCGCGAGGCGCCAAATAAATTGGTTCAGAGCAGCCAACCGACCTATCAAACACTGCACATCCTTGACGTCCCGAGGTGGTGCCATCTTTCTGATGGCCCTGACCTTCTCCGAATTGGCTTCTATTCCTTTCTCCGTCACCATGTATCCCCAAAACTTTCCCGACCTCACCCCGAAAGCACACTTCTTGGGGTTGAGCTTCATCCGGTACTTTCTCAAAGTGTCAAATGTCTCAGCCAAGTCACGCACATGGTCTCCAAACTTTTCATACTTTTGACCAACATATCATCCACGTATACTTCCATGTTTCGCCCGAGTGCCCCTCAAACATCTTGTACACTAACCCGGTATGTGGCTCCCGTTCTTCAACCCGAATGGCATTACTACATAACAAAAGGTGCCAAAAGAGGTGGTGAAACTCACCCTCTTTTGGTCCTCTTCGCTAATTTGATCTCGGTGATAGCCTTGCGATGCATCCATCATACTAAGCGATTCGCACCCGACGTCGAATCCACAAGCTGATCGATTCAGGGCAATGGATAGTAATCCTTTGGGCAGGCCCGGTTCGAGTCCCTAAAATCCACACACATGCGCCAATCATCCTCTGTTTTTGGAACCAACACTGCATTAGATAGCCATTCTGGGAATTGTATTTCTTTGATATGCCCTGCCTACAACAACCTCTGCACCTCCGCTCGAATAATTACATCTTTCTTAGGACAGAAATTTCTTTTTTTTTGTTTCACCGACTTGTATGACACATTGACATTAAGCTGTGCTCACAAGAATGCTTGGATCAATCCCCACCAGGTCTTCCGCTGTCCAAGTAAACACATCCACATTGCCTTAGAAACCTCACCAGCTCCTCCCTTAATTCATCAGATAATCCTCTCCCGATCTTGGTGACCTTGTCGGGGTCACCTGGCACCAGCTCGGCCATCATCATCTCCTCATTAGGTTGGCCATGCTCCACCGGCTCGTCCAACCTAATGAGCTTGTCCCTATTTCTATCATCATAAAAAATACACCCCCTCTCCGCCTTCTGAATACTCTCTACATACAACCTCCTAGCCATATACTGTCTCCGCCGACCTCTCCTACTTCTTCCCCCACAGGGAACTTCATTTTTAGATGGTAGACCAACACCACAGCTTGAAAAGCATTTAGTGATGGTCTACCCAACATAGCATTGTACGTAGAAGGAACATCTACTATCAAAAATCGAATCATCCTAGTTTTGCGATTAGGCTCCATACCCAATGAGACAGGTAAAGTAATCATACCTATTGGTTGTATCACTCCTCCGCAAACCCGACCAAAGACGTGTCCACCGTCTCCAGGCCGACCTGGTGATCCATTTTCCGTAGCAATCATTAGAATAGGATGTCCGCCGAGCTCCCAAAAGATCCACAAATACTCACCGCATATCATAACTAGAGATCGTCGCGGTGATCACAAGAGCATCACTATGAGGTGTCATGATACCCCCGCTATCCTCCGCCCAAATTGGATACTCTACTGTTCCACTTTCAATCGCTTCTTGCACCCGATCTGGTGCCATCCTTTGCTCTCACATAATTTTTCCGAGCTCGCCTCGAATCTCCTTCCACCAGCCCTCCAACAATCATCGGATAACCTCTCTCCGAGGTGGGGACAGGAGGTGGAGGTAACTCCTCCTTTCCTCCCCTACGCTCCGGCTCCCGCCGAGGTTGGTGATATCCCGATTGTCCCTCTTATAATCCCATTTTTTCTCCTTTTTATCAATGTACACAAATTCCCCGAGATGACTGTTTGAATGAGTCGCCGATCTCATCCTCGTGCGTGCACCGATCTATCGTGTGCCCATACTCATTATGAAATCTCTGAGAACTCCTTACTCTTCTCTTTTTATCGGTGCCTCAAAGATGTGCTTTGGCCACCTCGGTCGGGGGTGTCTCTCAATAGCTATGAGCACCTCACCCGAGGAACAGCCTAATGGCGTATATTTATCTTACCTCGGCCGTCCACCCATTGCCTTAAGTCGGCTTTTCTCGGTATCCCTTATCGTCTCCGATCTTATTTCCTATCCCTCATTTTCTCTCCTTCTCCTTCTTCATTTTCCTCGCCTCCTCCAGGTTGATATACCTCTCACCCCGAGCTAACAACTCGTCAAAAGTCTTAGCTGGCTCTATCACCAAAGACTCGAAAAACTCCCATCCTTCGTGCTTGATCTAGGGCATTAGCCAAAATCTCCGGACTAGTCGAAGGTACCTCCAATTTAGCCGCAGTGAACCTCTGTATATAGCTCCGAAGTCCTTCCACTTCCCTCTGCTTGATGCTAAACAGAGTCAGGGGCGCTTTTTGGTACTTACGGCAACTCGTGACTGGTTAAGAAATACCGAATCGAAATCATCAAAATTTCCAATAGAGCCGGGCGAGCCGATCAACCTTTGAGTGATTTCGTTAAAGTGGTAGGAAAAACTCTACACATCACCCCATTAGTGAACTGTGTAGCAAAGCAACGTTCTCGAAACGACAGAGGTGATCCCCCGGTCCGTGGTACCATCGTATTCAAAACTCGAGCCGGTAGGAGGCCGGGAGCTCATCTCCCATTACTTCATCCGAGAAAGGAGGTCCCCTCCGTACTCAGACTGGAGCAGCTCCCGGGGCTCCTGCCACCCTCCGACAAAATGTCTTTACTTCGCGATGGAGGTCATCCATCCGCTCCGACCATTCCTGATCCTCAGTTGATGTGGGCTCAGCCCTCGATGAGTGCACCTCTTCTGCCACCGCAGGCCTCCGACCTCTTTCCCCGACCTCCGGGGGGACCACGAAGGAGGAACCACCGGAGAAGGGACCACAGGAAGAGGAGCTACACGGGAGTTGGTGGCAGAAACATCTCCTCAGCCGCCTTTCCACCGTTTGCTCAACGGCCCTAGTGATAAAACCACCCAACTGTTCAAAGAACATTGGGCCCAAATCAACACTACCACTGGACATGGGTATCTGTCCATCCACTCCAACCCTCGGAAACCGCTGCCTCCGCCCTCCACCGGAGGTGGTGGAGGTGGAGGCCTGGTGCCTTCTTGCATAACTCCACCCGGAGTGTCTCCCAACGGCGTACGGTTCAGATCATCTTCCAAATTTCTCCTGATATCTTCCATAACCATCACCTGAAGCTCACGTCTTCGCTCAATTTTCCCACAGAGGGCGCCACTTGGTTGCTCCCAAAAAAGACCTCTTCTTGCCGATCACCTTCCAAGACGAGCTCCTCTGCGAAACCTGCACAAAGGGGGCCAGAGGGGGGCTCCGGCGTACCCTCTCCGATGCTTAAGTCAGTGACTTGGAAGAGAAGCAAAAGGCAAGAGAGAGAGAGCAATGTAACAGTAAAAAAATGAGATTGGGTTTAGAATGAACCTGGGCTTGGGCTTTTATACCTTAGCTAGGATTAGGGTTTCCGTAAAATCCGAGATCCCGTTACGATTTGGTGTCAGAGTCATCATTATATTAGGATCGATCTCCTAAAAACTCTAATTTTACGCCCTAATGCCCGCCCCCGACTCCGACCCGAGTCACGTCGGATCAATGTTTTAATATTTTAGCCTCGACATCTCAAAGGCACCTGCGAGCCCTCCTTTGGGCCGAGTTGAACCCTAGTTCACCTCTTTTCTCATATCCCCGAGGTTCCTTTAGAATGCACCGGACCAAAGACGCCTTTAAAGCCTACGAGGCTTAAGAGATCGCCCAATACAATAATGTTACTAGTTCAGCCCTATGTTCGGGGCTTATCAGTCGGCCCAATAAGCTAGGCCTTACGCAGATCGACACACTACTACGAGCCTTACAGTAATCAATTGTGCTCGGGACTTAAGAGGTCGGCCCAAGACAATAGGCTTCATCACTTGGGCCTAATGTTTGTGGGCTTAATAGCTCAGCCCAATGCTCATGATCTTTATCGACCACCAAGTGCTTAATGCTTAATGCTTAACAGACGATCACCCCGCTTATGAGCCTATCAGTCGGCCGGCACCATATTTTACCCTTATCAAACATATATGAGAATGCTACTTATAATTGCATCAATTTGAATTTTGAATCAAAATTTTAAATTAGAAAGAATCAAAAATCCAATTTCATGTACAACTTTTCATCGCTAGAGACCACATGACATTTCCTTTGTGGCCAAACCACAATACCGCATGTCCTCGTTGGATTTTAGGAATGGGTCAAGTAAATATATTATTCGATGGGTCAAATGTCAACATATGGGCCGTTGGTGAGGTAAGGAGCCCGGTTTTGGATCAAATGAGTCTAATATCCCGTGGGTAAGACGTGGGGATAAATTTGGATTATTAATTTTTTTTTAACGCTCAAGATTTAATCATCAATTTTCCAGTTTTCTTGCCATTTTTTAAATAGATATAAGGATATTTAAGTATTGGGGGCAAAATGATATTTAATTATTTAATATATAATTTAGTTTATATGATTATTTAATATTAATTGCCCAATGGGTTCTTAATAAAACAACCCGGCCCAGAGGCGGATACACGTAGGGAGATGGGGGTACAATTGTACCCCCAATTTATAAAAAAATCAATAATACTCTTTAGTAAAAAATTAATACTAAATATTTGTACCCCTATTTTTACAGAAATAATTAGAAAATCATAATAATACAATAAAATTTCTTAATATAAATTCAAAAATTATATATTTACTTAACAACATGAATAAATAAAATAAATGGCAAAATTTGCTAAATAAAAAAGAAAACCCCAAAAAATAATCTGATAAAATTAATAATGTTACCAAAACTATGTATTGTTGCTCCTATTTTCTTAATTACTCTAATTAGTTCTTTTATATATGTGTATTAATTTTTCATGTATTGTTACACAATCGATTTTGCAAAAATGTAAACAATGTTTTGTTGCACGACTTTAAATATTAAATAGTGTTTATGTGTTTTTTAAAAAAATTTATCGTACCCCATTTTCAAAATCCTGGATCCGCCATCGACCCGCCCAAAAGGTGTCCGGATCGCCCATCGGCCGATTTCTCCTACACTGATCGACCCATAACCCAAATTCTCCTATTCATTTGTAAGTACATTCTCTCATTCTGATAATTCTCCTACGCACACTACTACAAAAAAGCTAATAGGCAGCGGTTGTAATCCGCTGTCTATTAGTAAAACAACCGTTGTTAGACCCACTGGTGTTAAAAGTATGAACTTTTGACAGCGGCTGAGAACCTGTATCATTTCCTTTAAAGACACCAGTTTTAAACCGCTGTCGTAGAGATAAAATATCCGCTTTCTAAGATCCTAGTGTTAAAAGTTTATGTTTTTGACACCGATTTAGAACCGCTGTCTTTTGATGAATAGACATCGATTATTCACACCAGTTTTAAACCGGTGTCGTTTTATCTAAAGACACCGGCTCGAAACCGGTGTCTATGGTGAATAGACATCACTTGTTCACATCGGTTTTAAAGTTTTTATGGAAATTTAAATTTGTAACCACTATATACATGATACAAAGCTGTAAAAAATCCATATCAATAACCAAGTCATCATGAAATCCAATTCCATCAACCATCATAAATTCACTACCAAATAAACATGAAATCCAATTTCACCAAACAACAAAAATGCATTAAAACCAAGATCCGAAATCCAACAAAAAGTACTAGTAGCGAAGTTTTCTTTTCATGAAGCAACTACAAGTTCATAATCCAATTTCATCAACCAACAAAAAGGCTATACACATTCAACTAAAGGCAACAAAATCTAGATGATCAACATTGCTTATGTCATTCAAGCTTTCAAAAATGTTCTAACTATCCATGAGAGCATCCATTCTTTTAAGCGAAGTTTTCTTTTCATGAAGCAACTACAAGTTCATAATCCAATTTCATCAACCAATAAAAAGGCTATACACATTCAACTAAAGGCAACAAAATCTAGATGATCAACATTGCTTATGTCATTCAAGCTTTCAAAAATGTTCTAACTATCCATGAGAACATCCATTCTTTTAAGCAAAGTTTTCTTTTCATGAAGCAACTACAAGTTCATAATCCAATTTCATCAACCAACAAAAAGGCTATACACATTCAACTAAAGGCAACAAAATCTAGATGATCAACATTGCTTATGTCATTCAAGCTTTCAAAAATGTTCTAACTATCCATGAGAGCATCCATTCTTTTAAGCATCTGGACAAAATAATACCACAATATTCAAACGGTTATAAATTGTATAACAAAGTAATTGCATGGATGAAGAAAAAATAAAGGCACTGAAACAAAATCACAGATCACTTAAGCTAAAATCAAACAAAGCAGCATTAAGGGTGCCCAATTCATTAGTGTAAACCATCAAATGACACTAAAATGCATTGATTGAAAATACAAGCTTGTTCCCAAATACTTTGACTTAAACATGTCGTATGACTCTGCAACGTGGATGTATCACATGAAAACATTTTTAGCACAAAAGTTGCCGACAGATCTTCAAACAGTAAAATGAGCTATCCAGTAAATAAGTTTTCGGACATGACTCATCTCATGCATTTATCTCTGAGGCAGGACATTTTGATGCTACCTGGGCTGTAATATGAAAAACCAATTAGCTTGTTGAGTGCCAAGAACAGAAATCAGTTTGACTTCAGCATCTTCACAAGGGACCCATTAAATAGCTCTCATGGAATTCGTGCAAGATGAGGTCTCAGCCATGTCTGCTAGTTAAATATAACTAACCTTTTGCATCAGTCCCTTCAAATTTGATTCTTACACCTCAATGAAATTGCACTGCACCTAAGCTACATTTCTTATTATTCAGGGACCTAAAAACGTGTCAATTGACACAATGATTTTTGCCTAGTTTATAAAAAAACATACTCGATAAAGCACATTTTCAAGGAATCCCTCCTTGCAACAAGAACATTAAGTCCAACGCTGTAAACCATCGGAGCAGAGAGCAAATGCAGTGACTTTTCTGTATACTTAGTAGCTTGAAAGATCAAGAAATGTCAATTGCTTGAGTACTCGCTTAATATGCTACAAGTGTCATAAGAAACCTATAGAAATGAGAGCTGCATAATTCCATTTTGATGTGATTTTTAGTCAAGATATAATAAAACACATGAAGTGGAAAAGGACCCTGACCATGGTACTTTTACTCTTTTTTCTAACAATGGGCAAGCAGAAGAACAAAAATTGCACATGCTTATCAAGCAGTTAATGCTAGAAATTTATAACATATTTCGTCCCTTGATGAAAAATAACTAATTTTATATAGCATTTACAGTCCATTCATGCCACCCTGAAACACTTATGCCAAACTCTTTATCAGACTTCGATCACTCAGCGAGAGTGGAAAAAATGAAGGAGAAGTTCTACCAGGCATCAATCCTTCTAGTAAACAGCATATTCAGATTCAAAACATCAATTTTAGAAATAAATTGAAGTCTTTACAATTTAGATCGTAAAAGAAAATATTAGCGTCTCAGACTCTCAGTTAAGTAAATCTGATTTCTAAAAGAAAATTTTTGAAAGTCATAACACACACACACACACACAGAGAGAGAGAGAGAGAGAGAGAGAGAGAGAGAGAGAGAGAGAGAGAGAGAGAGAGAGAGAGAGAGTGGACCGTCACCTGAGACCCAGATGAGTAATAATGAATATTTTTGTGCTTTTCTTTCTTCCCGGTTTTGGAAGCTTGCACTTTCCTTTTTTGCTTCTTCACTTGAAATTCCAATTGGTCCATCTCTCGTTAAAAGAGCTTTAGATTGCACCGAGCTCTCTGTAGTAAGGCGGCGGACTATCAAATCCGTACCTGGAGTGTAAGGATTGTGAGCCTTTTCATAGATCACATCATCTACAACCATCAGACCATGCCCGGAACATGTAACCTGGATACAGAAATGAAAGTCAAATGAAACAGACTCAACATTACATCAGTAAAAGTCAGAATTATCAGTGCTTACCTGAGTACGAGCACAATAATTTAATTTGTATTGTACTCTAGAATGAGTTAAGTACATGAAAACAACAGAATCATTAGACATAACATTATTTCAAGCAAGAGATGGTAGTTCTTCAAACCTGGTGCACAATTTCTTCATCCTTTATTCTATCACTTAAAGTCCTAAACTTGTAAAAGGTCGATGTGATAAACTCTAGTAAGGAAGATGTTTAGAAACCAAGAAAGCATAGAGATCAACTCTTATTGGCCAATACACGTTATATATAGCAAGGAAGAGGCATAATGCACCAGGCGAATCATTTTATTAGTGCATTCTCTTTTCTCATTTTATTAGTGCAAATAGTTCAAGCATATATTTGTCATTTTCCTGTATAAAAACTGAAATTTTACTGCTAATGAAGTAACAATATACACCAGGCGAATCATGAAAAGAATGAATATGCATAAAACTCATAAACAATATAGAGGCCAATGAGCAAGATGCAGACAAAAAGAAGTGTAATATTTCAGTGCATATGAATATTACCGTGCGGCATCTACCTTCTCTCAGTAGCCCAAAGCATCAAGTAGCTCTATCAAGGCACACCTTCACAATCCCCTAGTAGACCTTGAACTTATATTAGAAATCTTATTAAAACTTAATTGTAAAATTTAGCCTACCCAAGAAGCCAAAAACCTAAACAAATAAATTGCATACCTCTTTTACTTGTAAATAAGTTGGAGTTAATTAGTAAATGAGAAAGTTCTCTTATCCCCAACAAAACGATAGAAATCGCATTAGCCTTGCAGTTCTAGGGTCTTATAAAACCGAAGGCAGTCCCAAAAATTTCTCAAAGATTCCATCTTTCTTGCATTCTCAATACTTCAGTTACTCATGACATATAACGAAAAATCAAGGCTCATATCCAACAACAAAGGTATGGTGTGAGTATTACAATACGAGAAAAGCTACAGAGCATTGCCTAGTTTGGTATCATCACAACTCTTTTAACCCCAGCTAAGGATGTTATAGCATTCAAGTTAGAGAACTCGTGCATAAAAGACTTAAACTAAGCCAACAAAAGGTCTTCAAATGCACACAAGGATTACGCCAACTGATGAAAACTAGCTGGCGACTAAGAACATTGTACACCAATAGTCATGTGGAAATGACTTTTTATATAAACTACTAAATTAGCATGGCTAAGCAGAAATCAAGAGCCAAAAGCACTACCCTAATGAAAGATTGAAATCGGATATCGACATCTTAATGATGGATAAGTAGATGCCATGTAGATACTTACTTAATTTTAACCCCATCATAATCTCGGGGACCAATTGCTTGACTAAAGGAGAGAGATCCTTCAAATAAGGGGGATTTAAAAACAAGAAGTCATCAAATTCACAACAAACAAGATATATCCTTCCAAACACAGATGCTAATTGATGAGCAAATGGTCAAAAAATGCACCCTAAAATTAATTAACCAATTGTCCACCTTTTTTGTGTTGTAACAATGACATACATTATATACACCATATTAATAAATCAAATACCCAACTCACAAGTATTCAAATTCAGATATCAAATTCAAACCCAATAAAACCCCCAAATGATATAGCAATACAACCAAAATCTAGCTCAGTAGCAAAATACCTTCTCAGCTAGAATTCTATCGCCCATATCAAGTGTCGGGTACATGGACGCTTGAGGAATCGACCTCGGCTTAGCCAAAGTCGATTTAAACAAAATGCTAACACTGAAAGCAGGGAAAGGTGCCTTAGCATCCTCAGAGCTGAAGTCGAAAAATCATGACTAACTCTGAGAAACTCTTAATTCTAACTTTAATTCTCTGAGAAACTCTTAATTCTAACTTTAATTCTCTTAAACAACACAAACCCTATTTCAAAAATCATGACTAATTCAAATTTGAAAGGACACTAAAATTGGATTTAAACCCTAATTCGAAAAACAAACTTAAGAAAATATAACTATAATACCTAAATATTGTTGCTCCGACTGTGGACGGCGTGACGGGAGCGATGACCTTGACGAAGCGCAAGAAATAATTAGCGGGCTCGTGCGTGCAGGTATAGACTGGGGATGGTGGTTGTGCTTAGAGAGGGTGGGGGAGATGGTGGCGACGCGCATAAATGAGGTTGGAGAGGTGGCTGGTGGTGGTTGAAGAGAATCTTGAGAGAGATGAATGTGGAACTTTAGGGCAGAGGATAATTTTGAGAGATCGACGGGAAAATTAATTAGACTGCATATTTGTTAAAAAAGTTATGTTTATACATCTGTTTTAGAACCACAGTCTAAAAAAATGGTGTCTAATTACAAGAGCAGGCATAAATAGACACCGGTTTCGAGAATCTGATGTCAAAACTGGTGTTAATTTGATGATGCTCATTATATTAGACAGCGGTTCTGGAAATCCACTGTCTATTATCAAAAGACTGCACTAAGACGACATCAGTTTTGTAAGAAAACGGTGTTGAACATTTGGGCATCCACTCAAATTCAAGCCGTGGCAGCTGTTCCAACTAATCACGAAAATGTCCTTTGAGACAGGATCCTTTGTTGACCATCGACCGGTTGCCACACAAGATCGAAGATCCGGAGTTTTCCTCCCATGGCCGATTGGTGCACCTATTGACTCTTCATTCACCGATTGAGAATTGTTCCTTCTTTGAGGTCGGAGGGAAAGAGAATGGATCATGTTATCCATGGGTCCGGCGGACTCATCGAACTCAATCACATGTTGCCGTTACTATAGGTTGGGGCCTTTTCAATAATCAATAAGGCCGTTCCATCCGCGAAGCCGAGGCGGGATAAAAGCGTAACTCCCCGGTGTCATAAAGGCTTACGCAATGATCGGAAGAACTCTCTTGATCGTTTGAGGTCCAGTGCCTTGGAAAAACCTTTCAAAATTCTTGGAAGACATGCAAAGACACTTACCGAAGAGAAGGAAGGCTGCACTCACACACTCGCAACTTACTACAAACAGAAAAGACACCTGAAAACTCACAAAACCGCTGTATTTTTCGTGATGTCTATTAGCATTTTTCTTGTAGTGCCATTTAATTCAAAAGATTCAATTATTGTCTTAATTATTCTCTTGTTCGAAATGACTTGAGCGTCGGAGGGGGCCTCCCGGGGCAATCTTCGTGGCTCTCCACCGTTTGCGCGTGTGTGTAGGCAAGTTCCCAGTCGAATGATTTTCTAGCTCTCGGAGAAGAAGACTTGAAGACTTCCCCCTTAGGAAGAAGAATTTCGTCAATCCCGTTGACTTGGAGTGATATGCCCTAAAAAGCAACATCATTTTGGTTTCGTCTGTGGGAATCAGCCAAAGTACACGGAGATGCAAACTCGGTGGCAAGCACGTGAAGTCGGATCTCAAGTCGCCGTGGGTCGGAGACTAGCAATAAGAACGATCACGGGAAGGGGAGCGAGCCCTCCTTGTTTGCCAAAAATTATTTTGGATCTTACAACGACAAGTGTACATTGTAGTTTTTAGGATAATGGCAAGCAATGTTGTATTCCTCGGGATTGGCTACGAAACACTTAGACTATAATAACATCGTATTCCAATTTTATTGAAGCGATGAATATCGAGTTGTAGAAAAATCGAAAATAAAAAAAAAGAAACAAAAATACGAACCCCACAAGTATTTTCAACAACCACGGAAGAAATCTTAGACACATAATTTTAACATGTTTCTTCAATATTAAATGCAATTAAAGTTTCAAAAACCATTTCATGCAATTCTATGGGTTCAATTCCTAAGTTAGTCTATTCCCCTCCCGGGCGGTACATAAAATGAGATTAACAACAATTGTAGGTCTCCGACTCAATACAACTATTATTAACTCCCAAAAGATCTATGAATTGAATGACTCCTCACAAACAATTTGTAGGTCTTCCGACTCGATACACCCGTTTATGTCCGAATTCGGTTTCGTCTATGTTAGAACTCCTCTTCCGAATTTCGCACTAACAAATATGACAAAGCTAATTATTGATCGATCAAAAGCAATTAAGAATAAGCACTAATTCATAAAATAGAACACATGAATTAATTATGAAAATAATTAATCAAGATTTAACATGAATCCACAATTTAATTATGCCCTAAGATCCGAAAGATTAGCCAAACATTGATAACAAATTCATAGGCAAACTTGAAGTCAATGTTGTGACATTGTTTAAGCATAGACAAGAGATCTAAACTAGGAAAGAAACTTATTAGGATGGATCTTCTTAGAGAAGCTATTGTGCTTCCGTAGATGCGAAAGGCCCTGTGGTGTTCTTCGTGACCTTGCCATCCTCTCTCGAAGACCTTTGATCTTGTGTTCTGTGTAATTTGATGTGTTGTAATGTGTATGCATGTTGTAATTTTTGTGCAGCCCTTGAGTCCCTTATTTAGGTGCTTGGGGAGATCACTTGTAGAGTTTGAATGGGAATGTATCAAATATATATCAAATATACATGCAAATGTATCAAATATATATCAAAATAAGACCCTAAACACAATTATATTTTAAACGTATCAAAATCCCCCAAACTTAAAGCATTGCTCGTCCTCGAGCAAATTAAGAAAAATAATATCAAGAGGTACACAAGAACACTATAAACACTTAATCTCATTTGACTTCATATTCAAGTAAACCATGCAATTCATTATCAAGAAGTTATCCTTCGTAAGTTTGGCAAAATTAATACTCTCTCGGGTGCTTGATATTGCGACACACAAGTAGTAGTGTATCACTTAACTCTCAAAGTGTATGGTAAGTGTTTACACTCAAAATCAATTCAATGAATGTAGAACTACCATAGGCTTGCAAATCGTCTAACATCTCTACCACTTTTGTGTGCACAATGTAAGAATCAAAAAGGACTTTTCATTAGGTTGTAATGTAGGCTCTTTGGTAAGGTTAGGGAAATTTTTGATTAAGTGACTTGACTTGAGCAAATACTATTGACGTACACAGGCTTGCAATTCACCAACCCAATTTTGATCATAAAACTCATTCTTTCAAGATATGTTCTTTTTCTACTCAACTCCACCCTTTTTCTCATTTTTCATTCTTAGGCTTGTTTGCCCTTTTTTTTTTCTTTAGCTAGCCTCAAGTTCTCAATTTTTCATAATTTTCATAATTTTTCTCTGTTTTGTCTCCTTTGCTCGATTTTTCTGTCTTTCTTTGCCAACTTTTCTCTTTTTTTGTTTTTCTAGAATTTTCACTACATCTCCCCCAAACTTGTTCATTTCCTATAAGCTCAAGAAATTTAAGGGATAAACTCCTTTTTTCACTTTTAAAGATCACAATGTGGCTAACAATAAAAAGTTAAGGCTCAAAGTGGCTAACTAAGGAATCATGAGTTCATAGGTAGGCATTTTAGGCGAAGTAGGCTAAAACAAAGATGGCCTTAAATCATTTTCAAAAATTGCACACACACATGGATTCAATGAAGATACGAGCAAGTTCAAGAGTTCTACCAATCATGAATGACACACTCAAGAAAAAAAAATAAGACTGCATAACATAAAGCAGTTTAAGGCACAAAAACTCACATTCTTATTTTACGCAACATGCTCAAATACCCAATTTTCTTAATCAATGCCAAACAGATAAAAGACATCTCCTCAACTATTCATCGCATTATTCACAAAAGTATGTCATCTCATAAAATTAAATGCTCATAGTAAAAATCATACGGAAGCTATGCTCTTTCGAAAATGTTGATTAAAAACATACAGAAAAGCAATCAAACGTGCTAAAGCAATAAACATGCTAAAAAAATATAAAATTTAAAAAAATAAAAAATTAAAAAAATTGAAAAAAAATTTAATGCAAATTTTATGCTCTACATGCAATCCTAAATGCAATACAAAATCCAACAGTACTAAAATGCATTCTTGGCAACCCCTCCAAACTTAAAATATGTTTCGTCCCGATCATATGAGGAAATTATCAAAATAAAGAGGAACGCGTAAAGAGTACTTAATTGGATAGTTCACACGACCCGTGTGCATTTCACACGGCGGGCCGTGTAGCCCCGGGACGGTCTCTGTTTCTTTATCTCCACCACACGATCGTGTGCGGCTCACTCACACGGCCTACCCGTGTGGCTGGTCTCAGTAGGCCGCACGACCCGTGTGGAATTCCACACGGTCGTGTGAAGTTTATTTTACCTCGGGATTTGTCACGACGCCTCTTGGGTTGCCTTCCACAAAGCGCTAAGTTTTACGTCTTCAGCCAGACTTCAGATTTCTAACATCACTGTCGTTGAACTGTGTTCGTTGAAATCTTTGAGCCCTCATATTCTGTATCATCCATCAAACGAATGGCGTTGCACTATTTTCTCGGATTAAGTTAGTATCGCCCGGGAATTTGCCCTTTGATGTAGGCCTCCCACCGCAAGAGAGCGATTTTGGGCTACTTGTGTCTCCAAAGATTTCGGTCTCGCATTCAACAAAAACGATATTAGAAAAAAACAATAATAAAAGAAATTATTTACAAAAATAAAAAATATTTACCATTCACAAAAGGAAAAAATTGAAAAAAGTAAAAAAATTACAAAAACCAAAAAAATAAAAAACATTACAAATCGAAAAGAAAAAAATAAAAATAAAATAATTACTAAAACAAAAATCAAAAAAAAGAAAGAAAAATAAAAAAATATTTACAAAAAGCTTCAATTAAGATCCAACTATTTATTACTATATCTAAATAGAATCTTTCAATCATCTGCAACGACGCGAAAAACTTGTTTGCCAAGAATTATTTTGGATCTTACAACTGCAAGTGTACAGTATAGTTTATAAGATAATGGCAAAAAAGGTCGTATTCCTCAGGGATTGACTACAAACCACTTAGGCTATAATAACATCTTATTCCAATTTTATTGAAGCGACCAAATATCAAGTTGTAGAAAAATCGAAAATAAAAAGAAAAAGAAATAAATTTGTGAACCCCACAAGTGTTTTCAACAACCACTAAGCAACCTTAGACACATAATCTCAACATGTTTCTTCAATATTAAATCCAATTAAAGTTTCCAAAACCAATTCAGCAATTATGTGGGTTCAATTCCTAAGTTAGTCTATTCCCCTCCCGAGCGTCACATAAAAGTAGATTAATAATAATTGTAGGTCTCCGACTTGATACAACTATTATTAACTCCCAAAAGATTTATGAATTGAATGACTCCCCATAAAAGTTGTAGGTCTCCGACTCGATACACCTATTTATTTCTGAATTTGATTTCCGTCTTTATTTGAACTCCTCTTCCGAATTTCGTACTAACAAATATGATAACTAATTATTGATCAGATAAAAAGCAATTAAGAATAAGCACTCGAATTCATAAAATAGAACACATGAATTAATTAAGAAAATAATTAATCAAGATTTAACATGAATCCATAGTTTTGATTATGCCCTAAGATCCGAAAGATTAGCCAAACATTGATAACAAATTCATTGACAAACTTGAAATCAATATTGTGACATTGTTTAAGCACAGACAAGAGATCTAAACTAAGAAAGAAAACCCATTCTTGTTAGGATGGATCTTCCTTCCAAGCCTTCGAAACTCTTGTGCTTCCGTAGATGCGAAAGGCCCTGTGGTGTTCTTCACGACCTAGCCCTCCTCTCTCAGAAGACCTTTGACCTTGTGTTCTTGTGTAATTTAATGTGTTGTATGGTGTGTGGATGTTGTAAATTTCGTACAGCCATTGGGTCCCTTATATAGGTGCTTGGAGAGATTTCTTGTAGAGTTTGAATGGGAAAATGAGACAAAAATCCGCCACAACTCGTCACACAGCCTGTCCATGTAGCTTCACACGGGCACTCCACATGGCCGTGTGGCTCTCACATGGTCCAGCCGTGTGGCTTGTTTTCGTCCCCTGTTTTAGTTCTAGGAAACTTTACTAAAAAAAGTGGTCGAAGCGGTAGCGGATAGATAGGCGCGCGCGCGAAGGGGATGGATGTACGAGCGGTTTTCTCCCAACTTCACACGGATATGTCATCTTCGCATGGGTAGGTCACACGGTCGTGTGGTCCCACACGGTCTGGCCGTGTTACTAGTTCTTTCCGAATTTGCTCCTAGGGTCTTCATGAACATTGTAGCCATTTCTCTTAGATTTCCATAGCCACTTGAATCACCTTAATATCAATTTTGTAGAGAAAAAACTTGTTCGCCTTATTTTTAGCTTCACCACAAGTGAGCGGCGTAGTTAATAGATAGGGTAAGCAAGGTCGATCCCACAAGGACTAATAAATTAATGTACTAAGTATTGAGATTTTAATAGCACTATTTTATTTAGACGATCGAATTGTGATGGTTGTTTTGTAAAACTAAGACAATATTTTATCATAAAAAGAACAAAGCAAGAGTTACGATTGAAAAAATCAAGTAGATGGATGGATTCCAGGGTTATGGTTTCAGTTAATCTCCCTCTTGTTATCCGATTAATCAAAGCCAAAGTTATTATCTATCTTCCCTATAAGACGATCACAAAAGTAATGTATCCTCTCTCTCGAGACACAATAAATACGTTGGTTGAATTATCTATGCTAGCATCTCTACTCAACATAAGATAAACAACTCCCAAAAGTATAAAAGATCAGTTATCCTCACAAATACACACAGACTTCTCAATCATGCAAAGTATTCATGTCCAGTACTCAAGATCTAGTATTGAAACTCATCTCTCGAAGTATGAATCAACACATCAAGCATGTTAAACTATTGGCCATATGATAAAACAAGTAATAAAACAAAGTACTCGAATAGGGTTCAAAATAATAACTTCAGTTCAAATTAAACATCAAACAAAAGTCAATTAACCTAATTTCGAACCCCAGAATCACAAGGTATTTAGCCGGACATGGAAAACGAAGAATTCATAGACAAATTGTTCATAACCATATCAACTAGATGAAAATAAAAATACAATGGAGTAAGAAACTCAGGGATTTGATGATCTCTCGATCAATCATCAATCCTCAAACGTGGATGTGACCTCGATCTTTCTCTCGATTCCTCCGTAGAAGGGTGCTCTTTTCTCTACTTTCTAGGGTAAAAGTAAGCCTGTCCTCCTCTGGGTCTGTTTCCTCTTTATTTATAACATCCCGGGCCAAACCTAAGTCAAACGCAGCGAGACTCTGAAATTCCCGCACAGACGCATGGACTGTGCCTGTACACATGGGCTGCCCATGCGTCTAGCCGTAACTTTGTTTGTCTCTTGATTAGATGCACAAGCCGTGCGTATAGGCATGACCAGCCCGTGCATCAAGTCGGAGGTCGATTCCTGCTGCAAGGATCGCGCATGGGCCGTGTCTATGAGCACGGGCAGGGCGTGCGCGCTCTTTTATTGCTCAGTTCAGCTCCACACTCCACGTAATCACTTGATTCTTGACGGTCCTTTACCGCAATGCTCCGATTTGCCACAAAAGTACTACAAACATCGTTAATTTCCTGCAAAACAAGCAAAGCGTAATATCTTTTCCACTTTATGAGAACACGACCCATTTTACTAAGTTAGTGCATGTTTACCAACCTATTATATCCATAATTATGCCCATAATACATGCAAAACTCATACTAAATAAACCCCCAAACTTAAAGTTGATGCTTTATAAATAAGAGAAAACACAAGTGGGAGGAAAGAAAAGCAATAATCAAGAACAACACAAAAAACTCATGCTGCCTATCCATAGGTATCAAGCAATGAATCAACCAAGCCTCAAATATCTAACATAGAACACGTTTCAATAAAACCATGGCAAATGCTTTGAATCACGATTCTCACTGATCAAGTGTATGCTCTCCTCTCAAGTGTATAAGGGACGTGTTTACGCTCAAATCATATCAATGATGAAGAACTACCATAAGCTTGCAAATCGTCTCAAATTTCTGCCACTAAAGTGTATGCAATTCATGAATCAAAAAGGACTTTGTCATTCCGTTGTAATAAACGCTCTTTGGTTAGGGTAGGGAAATATAGATAAAGTGACTCAAACTCGAGGATAGGTAAGCATATTTTTCATTTGAATCAACAAACCTCATATAAAACCACTATGCTTCTCAAATCACCCATTGTTTTTATCAATTCTTTATATCCCCTTTTTTTGTCTTTGATAAAGCTCAACTTTTTTCACATCCTACTACAACCCCAGCCTACAAGTTTATTCATAGCAAACCCATTCATAAAGTCATTTTTTCCGACTCTTTCATGAGTATTCATCATTCTTTTCCTCATTTTCTTTTCTGTTATTCCCATAATCCAACTCTCACCCAATTCTCTATATCATTGATCTCATCCAGCTCAACCTTGTTCAACCCACTTACTCAATTCTATAAGCTCAAGTTTAGGGAAACAGATATATCAAGTTAAGTCTGAAGACATGGCTATCAAAAAATAAGGCAATAGGCTCAAATTGGCTAACTAGGGAATTCAATGTCATTTGGTAGGCCAAAGGCTTAACAAAAAATGGCCTTAAATCATGTTCACAAATCGCATACAACATGTGGCTTTGACAGAGATACCAGGGCAAGTTCTAGAGTTCTAACATCATGAACGATAAAATTAAAACAACAAACAAGATCGCATATAATGAAAGTAGTAAAGGCTCAAAAGCTCACATGCTTGCAAATTCGTAAATCAAAACATAAAATCCATGTTTTCAATATTCACATGATCTATATCATCCATTCTCAGCTTGATTACTTCGCACTCAACACCCAATCAAAACAACACAAAATTTTTCAAATTATCCCCAAGTCACAACGCATACAACAAAAACCATTTTACTCACTCCCTAAGACCTACTAAAGCAAAAGAACGTGCTAAAAGCGAACGTGCGTCTAATGCAATGCAACCTAAATGCTCTACATGAAACTATATGAAATGCAAAAAAATTTCTCTCCACACCCTTCATATCAAAATTAACTATCTCTCCCCCCAAACTTGAATGAAATTATATCGCATACAAGGAAATATAGAATTTCAATAAAGAAAAAGTTTGGATTCAACCAGGGCTCATCATGGGGGTGGCGGTGGATAGTGGCCCCGAGAGATGTTCCACTAGGTCATTTGTCGCATCATCTCGAGGAGCTCCTCTTGTCGTTGATCGGCTTCCAAGTTCCAGTGTTGCTGCTCTGTTTTGAAAGCTCGGAATTCATCATGGTGCAGCTGGACTCGCTCCTCGAGGGCTAATAATCTATCATTGAAGTCATAACCCCCTCGCTCCTCAACCCTCTGAGAACTCTCAGGTATGTTCTCCACCCTTTGTTAGTATTCCTGTCTGGCTCCCCCTTTATTTTCTAAGTATTCCATCTCCTCTGCCACTAAGTCCTCGTCATCTGGGAGTCCGGCGACCCTTCGCCTTTTTCGTGCGAGCATGGCTTGTATAACTCTGTCATGTGCCTCAGAGTTCAGTAAAAAATTGGCCCTGTCATTGATGTTATTCACTATGGTGAGAGCTGTGTTGGGCAGCGGAAATGGATGTCCACTCTTTGTTGGAAGAGGTACACACCCTCCTCTCCCGTAATGATCTTCATAATGCATAATACTGCCAAACTTATCCTCCTTTCACCCTCAACTGGATCCAGGGCCCTAACATTGATGTTGAAGTGTCGGGCAATCGGAGTAATCATACCCCCAATCATGATGGTGCCCCAACTTTGCTTGGCCACTTGGTCTATTTGCTCCGTAAAATAAGCTATATGGTGTGTTAGTCTACATACACCTTATCAAATAAAGCTCCCTAACGATCATGCCCCCATTGTTCTCTCTCGCATAGATGGACGCGGAGGTGCCTCATTTGGATGTACCAAAACACTGGGTTCCGCACCCATGAGGACTTGGCAGTCCGTTCCTCGTAAACCATCACACCTGTTTCCGGTGGTTCCACGAGTAATCGCCATAATTCATACTGACTATAGTCCCTTCGGGGCAGGTATGTCGCATCAGCCGATACCTCAAAAATGTTGTTCAACTGGGCAATTGATAGTCGTCGTCTCACATTTCCCAGCTGGAATATGATCTCATAAAGTTCATTGGTGCCTCCTTGCATGAATACAATCCACCCGACCTTCTCAAAAAATCGCCAGACGTCATCATGTATCCCAAGTATTCGGGTAGACTCATCATCATCGTATCTTGTAGGGGTCATAGGCCGGGTGACCAACCTACTCCATCTTTCAATGTTGGCATCCTCAGAGAGTTCTACCCCGTAAGCTGTGGGGCTATTCGGGTCTATGTTCTGTGGTGCCCTCTCCCTTTGTTTTCTTCTTCTGTCTGCCATAGCCACATGTTTCACTGTTGTACCTAGCAAAAGCAAATGTGAGAAACCGGATAACATAGCAACAACAAGAATATGGTGAACTCATGTCTAGCGTTTCCTATCCATAAAAGCATAATGTTTCATCCCCACAAGTTTTAAATCAAGAACTAGTTCCCATACTTCAACATCAATAAAATTGTGGAGAATCAAAGTCACGAAGACTCTAAACATCAATGCCAATTCGACATAATCAACAATTCAAACAATTATTCACCAATTCATGATGCCCACAAAGTGTTTGATAATATGCCCCATAGAATAATCAAAATAAATCATAGCAAATCCACCACATAATGCTCCATATATGAATCCTCAATACTTATTCTACAAGAAAATCGAATAAAGAGTGTAGTTCTTACCGAAATCTTCAAGAATTCGCAAAAAGGATGATTTGCCAACCCTAGGTGCTTTTCTCCAACAAAACTCCAACCAAAGTTAAAATTTGTGCAAAATTCGTGTATAATATGGTGAAGGTGTCAGATTTGTAGTGAAAGCTGAGTAAAAATTCGAACTTTTAGTAATTGGGGAGAAAGGGGCGTGAGGATTATGCAATTAGGGCTCAAGAGGAAGAGTTTAAGTGAAGAGGGAAGCCCCAATTCGCGACTTAATATATCAGTGAGCAGATACCGTGCGCATGCGCACAACCTGCCCGTGCGTCAAGCCTAGAGCAAACCCCCACATTCGCATTTGCTTATGGGCTGCCTGTGCGTCAATGCAAAGGGTTTTTTTCCAGTTTTTTTTTTTATAAAAACAAGTAAATCCTATCTAAATAAAAGAAAAACAAAAACGAAAACAACAAACCATTGGGTTGCCTCCCAACAAGCGCTAAATTTAATGTCTATAGCTTGACGCATGTATATCTCGATCAAGGATCCCGCAAGGTGATGTATGCCACCTCTTCCTTTTGATCTCTGTAGAAATAGTACTTGATCCTCTGTCCATTTACCATAAAAGTCTCACCATCTCGAGTCAACAATTCCACTACTCCTGGGGGTGATAACACTTTCTTAATTACGAATGGCCCCAACCACCGAGATTTGAGTTTTCTGGGAAAAAGTTTGAGACGTGAGTTGTACAAGAGGACTTGTTCACCCGGTAAAAACTCTCGTATCTTTATCATCCTGTCATGCCATCTATTTATGTGCTCCTTGTAGATCCAGGAGTTCTCATAAGCCTCGTCTCGGAACTCTTCCATCTGATTCAAATGCATTAGCCTTTCTTCACCCGCTGTTTTGAAGTCAAAATTTAACTTCTTTACTGCCCAGAATGCTTTATGTTCTAACTCCACAGGTAAGTGACATGATTTTCCAAATACCATTTGGTATGGAGATGAGCTCAAAGGCGTCTTGAATGTTGTCCGGAATGCCCATAAAGTATCATCTAACTTCGTGAGCCCAATCCTTGCGATTTATGCTCACCGTCTTTTCGAGGTTTGTTTGATTTCACGATTGGCTACTTCAGCTTGCCCATTTGCTTGCGAATGGTATGCCAATGCTACTTTATGCCTAACCCCATACTTTGCAAGCATATTTCTCATCAATTTATTCACAAAATGTGACCCCTATCACTAATCAAATCTCTCGAGGTTCCAAATCGAGTGAATATATCTTTCTTCATGAACTACATTACTACTGCGTGCATCATTCGCCGTGAAGGAATCGCTTCTACGCATCGAGATACATAATCCACTACGAGTAGAATATATTGATAGCCCGAAGATGATGGAAAATGACCCATGAAGTCAATCCCCCACACATCAAATAACTCTACTTCCATCACATTTGTCATAGGCATCTCATGTCGTCTAGAGATGTTCCCCATCCGCTGGCATCTGTCACACTGCTGCACATACAAATAACAATCATTATATAAAGTAGGCCAATATAACCCACTCTGTAGTACCTCGCGCATAAAGTGCATGTCGGACCAAAGTGTCCCCCAGAAGGTGAAGAATGACACTATTGTAGAACTCCCTCCCACTCTTCTTGAGGCACTCATCGTCTAATGATCATGTATGCATACCTCTTAAAGAGCAAGAGGTCATCCCATATATAAAACTTGACATCATGGAGGAACTTCTTTTTTTGATAAGAGAATAAATCTGTTGGGAAATTAATTTTTAGATTTTGATGAATGCCATGTAAAACTTAGAATAGAAAGTTGGCACCCCATTTTTTCTGTTGTAAATTGCATTGTAATAGATAGGTCTGGTCGAGTCGAATCAAGTCGCCTATGCCTCGAACATGCAAGAAGACAACTGGAGACTAGAAGGAAGACTCCGCTGTGAGGCAGCTGATGTGGCAAAGAAGAGAAGACAGAACTCGATAAAGAAGAAGGCGCTGAGTGAAGTATCAGTCAAGTCAACTCAAGATAGCCATGTCTCAAGTTGAAGTGACAGAAGAGTCATCCAATGATTGGAAGCTGACTCGAAGTCACCTGGGGAAATTAAGAAAATGCAGTCAAGTCGAGATAATTGAAAGAGATCCGTTGTACGTAAATCAAGAGAATTACTTAAACAAGTAATACCTCCATACTACCATTCTTGAAGTGCTCGATCCCGAAGCGTGCAAAAGGAATAAACCAATGGGAAGCATCGCACTTGTGTCAAAACTTTGAAAAGTCAAGAATCATTCATACGAGGAAGTGGCAATTTAAAGGATCGCAACAAGACAAGCCAACGACCACAAGTGTCTTTTGAAAATAAGCATATCTCTTCAACGGGCAAATTTTCAAAAGAACACTATAAAAAGGCCGAGGAGTTTATTTGAGAAGAGGTTACCTTGACAACTGTAACCACGAACATTCAAGCTAACATTTGAATCAGTAACCAAAAATATTCTCAAGTTATTCAAGATCAATCCTCAAGCCTACATTACGAAGGAAATCAATCCAACACTCATTGTGAAGGAAAGACAACTTCAATCAGTTGAAGAGGAAACATTTGAAGAATCAAGGGGTCTACATTCCACGGAGTATTGTAGGAAGGTTCAAGGTCGAACCAGTCTCGAGTTTTTGGAGGGCTTCGTGATCAAATCCAAGAAGCTTGAGCAAGTGGGTGTAGTAGCAAGACAAGGCTACCCCGTGAAGAAGTTCGAGTCGCACGAGAAGCATTTGTGTGACCAAGGCATCTCCAGATCGAGTCCCAAAGGATCAAGTCAATGTGTGTGATCAAGACTTGTATCTGGATTGTTAACCACTCAGTATATTGATCAATACTTAGTGGATTCCTCCAGGAGTTGGAGAAGAGAGGAGTAGAAGAATTAACCCATCTTCGAACCTCTATAAAAACTTATTGTGTCATTTACATTTCAAAGACTTTAATTTACGATATTACTTTCATTTTCACGACATATTTGCTATCCAATTGATAATTAACTAAGTGCTAAAACAAAGTATTAAAACAAACTTAACCAAATTCAAGGGTGTTAAGTCTTCCGCTGAAAACATATCACAATCGAGTTAAGTCTTTAGTCAAAACAAATTGAGTTATTCTATCAACGGCTAATCGAGTCGTTGAGTGACTAACTCACGATTAACTAACTTAGTTGTCCATCAAGGACTCAACTTTGAAGTATTAACTCTGAACATTTTAAAAGGACTAAATCGAAAAGTTGGTAAGGTTTATTCAACCCCCTTCTAAACCTTACACTCACACCCCTTGGGACCTACAAGTGGTATCGAGCGGTTGGTTCACCGAGCCTTCCGACCGGTTCTTCGAACTAGATCTCCAAATTTTTCAAAGCCTATTTTAGTACTTAATCTTTCAAAACTTATTTATTCAAGAAAGTTATTATCATGGAAGCAAATTTGACGTGCATACCTATGTTCACAATTGAAGAATTTGATGATTGGAAAATTCGTATGCAGGCTCATCTATCAGCATTACACGATGAGATGTGGATAGTGATAGAAGATGGGCCACTCCAAATCTTAAAAGTGAACACAACTGCAAGGAGAGTTGCAGCTGAAGGAGAAGAAGATGCTCCTCCTGCATCGGCGATGGTTGAAAAACCAAGTCTTTGAATAGACAAATGATGACGAGGAAAAGATATAACTTGGACAATGTGGCCAAGGACATTCTTTACAAAACTTTAGACAAAGCCATGTTCAACAAAGTCAAATCATGCAAAACGACAAAAGAAATCTGGGACAAGCTAACCTTGATTTGCGAAGGCTCAGAGCAAATCAAAGAAAATAAACTATCTGTGGTTGTACAAAAATTTGAAAACTTTAAGATGCTTGCAGGAGAAACCTTGGATCAGCTGGATGCTCGGTTCACAGAGATCACCAATGAACTGTCTGCACTTGGAAAAGAATATACACAAAAGGAAATGTGTATGAAGATTCTCAGAAGTCTCCCAACTGAGTGGGATATGAAGGTCATGGCCATGAGACATTCCATGGACCTATCAAAAACATCCAACCATGAGCTATTCTCAGATCTCAAAGCCTACGAATTTGAGCTGAGAAGAAAAGACCAAGAAGAGACAGTTGTGCCCAAAACAACTGCTCTAATTGTTAAGGATGGCAAGAGAGCTGAGGTCAAAGAAGTCATTGACCAAGAGGAGATTGCCCTGATGGTTAAAAGGTTCAACAAGTTCTTCAATAAGAACTACAAAAGAAGCAAAGGTGAATCCTCTAGAAGACACACTCAGCTCCTCCAAGTCAAGGGAAGAAAGACCATCCAAGAGAACAGAGCATCAAAAAGTTGAATATCCAAGAGCTGACAATCCAAGGATGGAAAGAACTGATCAAAAGGTTGAAAATCTATGCTGGAACTGCAGGCAACCTGGTCACTATGCCATTGAATGCCCGTATCCTTTAGTCAACAAATACATGAATGAAGAGGAAAGAAAACTCTTTAGAGAAAGAAGACAGAAAAGAGAAAGGCAATGTTGTCTGCGCAGAGATGGCGTCTGATCAAGTCAAAAGACACAAAGCAGACTCGGAGAGTAGTGAAGCCGACTACTCAAGTGACTCGAAGAAGAAGCCTTGATCCGCCTAATGGCAAAAGAACAAAACCAACTCGACCAAGAGGATGAGGTACACTCTAACTCATCACACTCGGACACTAGTGATAGTGATCGGGACACACACACTTCATCACCCACTCGATTTTTATGATTCATTAGGCAAAATGATGAAAGATTTTGAACACATTAAATCCTCACACACTATTAAATGAGGAAAACAACCTACTCAAGAACCAAAACTCACGGTGACTAAGGAGCCGAGTACTCTAAATCAAATAGTCGATGAGAATAAAAGTCTAAAGGCCGAAAATGCTAAGTTAATAGCAGAGATAGTCGCTATAGAAAAGAGGGAGAATGACCTCAAAAATGTGATTGCCTCATTCACTAAGGCATCTAAATCATTGGATGATCTTATTATTAGTCAAAGAGAATGTGGAGACAAGACATGCTTAGGATTTAATTCCTCTATGCTATGTCAAGCTCCAAAAGTGATTTTGGAAAACGGGTCTTCAAGCAATAAAGTATTTCTAAAATCCAAAACTCCAAATGGTGCACACACATTTATTCCAAAGCACAATCACAAGCAAACCGGCCTTGGTTATAAAGGAAAAGGAAAAACGGCCGATTGAGCATGCCGAGAGGACAATGAGAAGAAATCCACAGAGTTCCTCAAAGAAACTCCAAAAGAAGATACTCTGTAAGAAAGACGAAACAGAGCTACCAAAAGCCCCTTAAATTCTATAAAAGAAACACATATGATGGGAATGGTAGAAAATATCCAAGCCAAGCCGATTGGAACAATGTGAACTATGAGCAAAGATCTATGGAATACAAGCCTAAGTGGCAAAGGCCTAGAACTCAAAGAAAGGCCATTCCAAAGGCATAAGAGCTATCATCAAGCACACATATGCACCTAGGCACTACACTCAGAGATTTCACAACTACCCAAAGAAGGTAATTTCTAAAACACATACACAGCATACAGACAAAAGAGACAAATTTTGTATGAACCTAGAACCCCAAGCAATTTGCCAAAATTAATTATGATTATGGCATCGATAGATGGCAACCCCTTAGAGTCAAAACATTTGTCTATAGGTTGGTTGGATCATCTTACAATACTAACCCCTCAGACCCGAGCACAAGTATGGGTACCTAAAACCTAATTTCCTTGATTGCATGTTCAAGTTCAAGGAGCGGTGAGTGCCAAGGAACCTGGTACATGGATAGTGGCATTCCGGACACATGACAGAAACAAGAAACATTTATCAAAATTTAAGGATGTTAGAGGTGCAAAACTCATATTTGGAGGAATGAAGCTCCGTAAATAATAAGAGGCATTGGATCCATCAAGAAAAATGGATTAGAAATTACGATGTTGCATATGTTGAAGGCCTCAATTTCAACTTGCTAAGCATAAGTCAACTCTCGTGACAAAGGCTACAATGTTGGATTCAATATGGGTGTATGCCAAATCAAGGATCTTTGAAACTAATGAAATAGTGTTGCAAGGATGCATACAAAAGAACATGTATGTGGTAGATTGGTCAATCGCAAAACCAAGCACTTGTCTCGCTAGCAAAGAGCACAATTGAATCAAGTTGGTTATGGCACAAGAAGTCGAGTCACATGAATTTCAAAACTATTAACAAACTTGCAAGAAGTAATCTTGTGGAAGGACTTCCAGCACTCAAGATACAAGAAGGAAAGTATATGTGATGCATGTCGAAGGGAAAACATATCAAATCATCATTCAAAGAAAAGACATGTCCATCTTCAACAAGAATATTGCACCGCTACATATGGATCTATTTGGTCCAGTTGAACCAACCAAAGATAAGTGGGAAGAAATACACCTTGGTGGTAGTAGATGAGTACTCAAGATATACATGGACAATATTCATGTGTAAGAAGAAAGAAACTGCAGTTAAAACTACCACGGTGATGAAGAGAATACAAAATGAGAAGAGTCAAACCATTATCAAAATAAGATCTCGACAGAGGAACTAAGTTTGTCAATAGAATAATAACTCAAGATCGTATTGAAAATGGTATTAGTCATGAATTATCTGCAGCAAGGACTCCACAAACAGAATGGAGTTGCGAAAGAAGGAATAGAACTCTCAAAGAAGCAAAGCAAGGACCATGTTAGTCAAGGCAGGTCGCTTAAAAGATTTTGGTCAAGCAATAAACAAAGCATGCTATACTCAAAATAGATGCATGATAAACAGACACGGTGACAAAGACTCCCTATGAGATTTGGAGCGGGGGAGAAAGCCAAATGTTGCATACTTTAGAATATTTGGATGCAAATGCTTCATCCATAACAATGGCAAAGATAATTTAAAGGCTTTTGATGCTAAAAGTCGATGAAGGTATCTTCTTAGGATACTCAAATTTGAAAGTAAAGCCTACAGAGTGCTCAACAAGAGGACAATGGTTACGAAGAATCCATCCATGTGGTGTTTGATGAACCAAATGTAAATGGAGAAAACATTGAAGAGTCGGTGATAAGATGAATCAACCAACCCTGCGAAGAGTCCCTATGTTGAAGTCAAGTTGGAGTTATAAGTCCAGATGAAGAAGAGATAGCTGAGTCTCAAAGACAGCTGGAAAATCTGCAGCTAAGTGATGATGAGAGAGCTGATCAAAATAACACAACTGCAAGACGACTGAATCCAACTAACTTACTCCAACCTGATATAAGATGGCCGAGAGACCACCACGTAACTAATCATTGGAGATGTAAGAGAAGGTGTGAAAACTAGATCCGAACTCAACAAGAAGCAATGTTTACTTGCTTCATCTCACAAAAAGAGCCAAAAGATGTGTCACAAGCATTGGATGACACACATTGGATTCAAGCTATGCAAGAAGAGCTGAATCAGTTTGAGAGAAATAAAGTGTGGGAATTGGTTCAAAGACCTACCCATCAAAACGTGATTGGCACTAAATGGGTGTTCGTAAACAAGATGAATGAGGAAGGTTCTGTGGTGAGAAACAAAGCAAGATTGGTAGCCAAAGGGTATTGCCAAGAAGAAGGAATAGATTTTGATGAAACTTTTGCTCCTGTAGCAAGATTGGAAGTTATAAGGATGTTTCTTGCCTATGCACTCACAAAAACTTTATTGTATATCAAATGGATATAAAGAGTGCTTTCCTTAATGGGTTACTAGAAGAAGAAGTATATGTTGAACAACCTCCAGGATTTGAGCAGAAGACTCTTGGAGATAAGGTATACAAACTCAAAAAGGCTTTATATGGATTGAAACAGGCACCCAGAGCATGGTATGATACATTATCAAAATTTCTAACTGAGAACGGATTCACAAAAGGCAAAGTGGATAGAACACTTCTTAATTCAAGATGAGAAGAGTATCCGCTTGTTCAAATATATGTGGATGACATCATCTTTGGATCCACAAACAAAGAGTTGTGTGGTAAATTCTCAAATCTCATGCAAAGCAAATTCGAAATGAGCATGATGGGAGAGTCGACATTCTTCCTTGGACTCCAAGTAAAAACAGTGAAGGATGGAACCTTCATAAGTCGACAAAATACACGAGAGATTTAATGAAGAAATTTGGTATGGAAGAGAAGTCTTCTCGTGAAAATACCAATGAATACATCGGTCAAAATGGTCATGGATGCAGATGGCAAGCCAGTAGATCAAACAAGATACGAGCACTTATTGGATCATTGCTCTATCTCACAAAGAAGCGCACTGGACATCACCTTTGTTGTAGGTGTATGTGCAAGATTTCAATCTTCCCCAAAAGAAAGCCACATGATCGCAACCAAGAGAATCTTGAGATACTTGAAGGGAAGCCAAAAAGTTGGCTTATGGTATCCAAAGGAAGGTGGATTCAAGCTAATTGGCTATTCGACTGACTATCTTTGGTTGTAGAGTTGACAGAAGAGTACCTCGTGCACATGTCAAATGCTTGGAAATAGGCTAATCTCCTGGTTTAGCAAGAAGCAAAATTCAATAGCTACCTCCCAGTGAAGCAAAATACATAGTGCGGGCGGTGTTGTTAGCCCAGCTCAAGTCTTATGGATGAGACAAAGAAATGAGAGACTATGAGGTTGAGGAAAAGGAAATTCCAATTATGTGTGATAACACAAGTGCAACCGCAATCACTCAAAATCCGGTGTTGCATTCAAGAACAAAGCACATTGATGTCATATATCACTTCATAAGAGATCATGTTGAAAAGAAGGATATCACCCTGGAATATATCTCAACTTATAAGCAATTAGCTGACATATTCACAAAGCCATTATGTGAATCAAGATTTGAAGAACTCAAGCATGAATTGGGGTTAATTGAGCTGAGTTGACATTAAGAAGACTCAAAGAAAAGAGATGGGACACGAAAAAAAAAAAATGAAAGAGAGTGAACTCTTGAATCGCCTAAGTGAATCACCAGATCGGAGAATCACCGATCGAGTTAGCTAAGAGCGAGTATTTATGTGCAAAGAGAGAAGAGTTAAATCGGCTAAGGAATAAGTTGAGTCATTTATGAGCAAAGTGACAAAAACGCAGCCGCTTTTACGAAGCGGGAATGTTTTTAAGAATGACGTCAGATAATTATGACGTGTGATCAAAAGTCGCACACAAAGCCTATGATTGGATATAAATGCTGCCGCATTAAATACAAGAGATTAAAGGTTAATTGGCATGCAAAATCTAAGCCGTTGATTTTGATCAAAATTTCAAAAACCACCCACACGTCCTTGTAAGTCCAAGCGGCTACGATAATCTAGAGGGGGTGAATAGATTATCTCCATCTTTTCGATTTTATCCACTTTTTCGAACCGAAAGCTCAAAGACAATAACAAAGGTGCGGAATGTAAATAACACACGTCGATTTATAGAGGTTCAACCCACCTAGGGCCTAATCCTCTACCACCCCAGATATCCAGGGATGGATTTCAAAAAGAATTTTTTTTTATTAATTACCAAAATTATTACAAACTCAACTTACAACACGTTGAAGAGCACCACACTCTTCTTCAACACCACCTTTGGAGATTACCACAATCTCCCTTTGAAGATTACCACAATCTTCCTTCAACGGCACCTTTGAAGATCACCACAATCTTCAATCTCGAAGAATACCAAATTCTTCAACACCTCAAGAGCATCACACTCTTGACACACCTATCACCTAGATCACCCAAGTGTATTCTTACCACAAGAATACTCACAAGGATGTCTTGTGTTGAATGATGACCAAAAATCAAGATTACAACTCAATAATGAATATTACAATATGAGTGCAAAGTGTAATCAAGAATAGCCTAGACCTCAAGGATGTGAAAGTGATAAGCTAGGCAAAATTACAACAAGAATAATGACAATGAAGAACAAGTGTTTGCTTGAAGTGTATCTTGTTGTGTTGTATCTCAATGGTTCATTTGATTGCTCCAAAACTTCCTCTATTTATAGGAGATGATTGATCAAACATAGACTCCTCTTGGGGATTGAAAATCTACAGAAAAATACAATTAAAATCAAGAATATAGTTAGAAACCAATCCCACATTTTAAGGAAAGTATGTCATTGCGTCAAACGGTCGATTTTTGTCAAAAGATAGGAGACCGTCGCACGTAAATAGAAGTTCAAAAAATGACACAATATTTTTACATAGGGCGACCGGTCGACATAGGGTTCGACCGGTCACCCCTATGTTCAACCGGTCCAAGCCTTAAGAAATTGAAGAACAAGGTTTCTGTTTGAGAACAAAACTTGCAGTGTCACCGATTGCACTGGCGACGGCCGACCGACCGGTTGTTGCCTGCATGCACCGGTCGACCTGCTTTTTTATACTCCAGGTTCAATTTTGTGTTTCAATGTACTCTTCAGGTACGGGTTGCCCTATAGGGCGACCGGTTGACCTCGAGACATAAATGTTGTCCGATTTTTGTTGAAAATAAAACTCAAGAAATACTCGAAAATATAGTAAAAACATTTTAAACCAATCGAGAGTATTTAGACAACATTTAGGAACCTTGTTTTGAAGTAAAAACTTATAAACATAAAATCGTTTAAAAGTGTTGTCCAATTTTATCTGAAATAAAACTTGAAGAAATACTCCGAAAAATATTGAAACCATTTGAAATCATTTGGGAGTATTTGGACAACAATTAAAAACATTGTCTTGGTTTAAAAATAAAATCATCAAAATTAAGATAAAAACATGTATCAAACAATCTCCTCCTTTTTGATGATTACAAACCAAAACAATTTTTTTGAAAAATTAGAAGGACAATTTTAAAAATGATTTTCCGGTAAAACATCTAACCGTTTGGAAGCAACCAAAATTTCCAAAATACATAAGCAACCAAGTAAGGAAGGGAATAATTTCAATAATAAGCACAAGCTCCCCCTATCAACAAGCACATCAAGAATTATGAGAAAGCAATTATCCATAAGCTAAAAGTTTAGCTTTTACAAATTGTTTAAGAGCTTATAAGCTCCCCTGTCAATAAAACATCATTAGACAAGTATATAAGTCCATCAAGCAACAATTGTACTAAATATAATTCACAACTTATGAGATAGCAATTATCCATAAGCTAAAAGCTTAGCTTTTACAAATTGTTCAAGAGCTTATAAGTCAATAAAACATCATCATCGACAAGTATATAAGTCCATCAAGCAACAATTGGACTAAATATAATTCACAACTTATGGCTTTTAAGAGCATAGCTTATAGCTTTTATAACGAAATTTTATTAGCTTCTTTGAGCTAATGAGCCAATTTCCTGTTTCTCCCCCTTTGGAATCATCAAAAAGAATGTTAGGAAGATAAAAACATCATACAATTATATCAAAGTGCGCCAAAGAGACGGTTTATCAACCGTTGAGCAATTAAGCTAAGGATCCAAAAGAAATGGGAGAAATGAAACATGAAGAGTTCATGCGCTTGTTTTATTTGCCAGAACATGATCTCAATAATAATATAAGACATTTGAAAATAAGAGAATCATGTAGGTGATGAATTTTTCATTGAAACATTTTATCGAACACTTGGCGGGCATCAAAATTTAAAGAAAGTGTATATAGCCCTTGTAGAAAGTATTTAGCCAAGTTTTTCATATCATCACCAAAAGCAATATTCAACATATATCCAAACAAAATAATAGGCTCAACAAAGTAGATTCTCAAGGGTTCAACCCAATTGAGATAAATTTAGCCTAAAACAAGATCAAGGCATTACAAATGCCATCAAGCAAAAATTAAAGAGCCAAGTAATACATGTCAAGCATCAAACAATGCATATTAGACATTACAAATGTCCCAAATTATTCATCTAAACAAAATAATCAAGACATCTCAAATGCATTTAAGCAAAAATTAAAAGAAGCACTTTTACCATCAAGTACTTCATACCAACAACAAACTATGCCCAACTAGAGTATTTTTACCATCAAATACTCCATGATCATCCACAAGTCATTATCAACTTGCTATTTTAACCCTTTCAAGAAAACAATCAAATCTCATTAGTACGAAAGAGTTTTACAAGAAAGTCAAAAGAAATACAAAACAACATGGACAAGAAAGAAAATGCTAGAATAGTAAAGGGGTGGGGACATCAATCCTCGTCCGAAGAGAAGCAAGTTCTGGGAATAAAATCTTTGATGAATTTCTTCAACTTGCCGATTGATTTTTGCATTTTCGAGGTCTTTTGCTCCAAAGCCTCATACCTAGCTTCATGAAAAGATCTTAAATAATCAAATTCGGCTTGGGTGTACCTCCTAGAAGGTTGAGCACCGGTATTACCCTCCGGATTGCTTTGTTCGCCTTCCTCTGCCAATCTCGCGGCCTCGGCATCATCAAAGAAATCGTTTGGATATGGGGAATCTTGGCCTCTTCCTCTAGCCATTTTAGTAGGTCGGATGTCCATATTCTTGCGCATAGTGACCATTTGGGAGATGTTATCAATGTCAAAGTCATTTTGAAATACCTCCGAATTACACTCCGACGAAGGTAGTCCCGATTGTATAAGAAGTTTACAAATCCAATTGCCCATAACAAACTTCTTATTTCCTTGAGTGATAGACTCAATTAGACATTGAATAAAAATGGCGCCAAAGTTAAGCGGTTCCCTTCTAGCAATCTTATAAGTCAAAAAATAGTCCATGTTGCTAGGCATTTTACCCGCTTTTCCACAAATACAGTAGGCGACAATAACAGATAAAATTCGGTGCTCAAGTGTCATTGCCAACAATGAATACTTTGGCCATACGCCCAAATAAGTCTTAACTTCTCTCATAGACACCCCCAACATCTCATCATTCCAAATAGCACAAGAGAAAAAATCCCAACCACCTAAAGTGACGACCATTTTACAAACGAATTTACCGCACAGCTTCCTATCATCATCATATTGCACCCACATATTAGCATAAAAATGTTGGATAATATCATCATCATACAAAACATAAGCATGCTCCCATAAAAACATCCAACCTTGCTCTTCAAAGAATCCTCTAATAGTAGGATATTCATTTGTAAATGAATTAAATCGACAAATTTTAGTCCGAGCAATCGATTTTCCACCCATTCCCAAATCTTCATAGTACCACTCCGCATATTTATTGATGAAATTAAGAACATTATTAGAATGAGGAGCTTGAGGTATAAAGGATTTCTTACTTTTCGCCCAACGACAATTTTGGAGCGAAATTGTTCCGCGGAGCTCGGCAATTTGGGCCCGAGAGAGTATGGGATTTTGAATGTCATCACGTTCTTGAGCCACGTTCCTTTGGTTAGCTCGAATATCCCTTTGTTCGGCTTCGTCTTGCCGATTTCTCGAAGAACCCTCTCCGCCCTTTCTTCTCTTGGAAGTGGGATTTTGACCGGTGGAATTTCTTGGAGGAGCCATATATGTAAGATTCTTGCAAAAATAAGAGGATTAGCAACAAAAATTACAAAGATTGATGAAGAATTGAAGGTTTTATGAAAAAGAGGGTATTTTCGTTGCTGTTCGAGGGATAGGGGTTTTCTGGTTCTGTTTTAAAAATGAGGAACAGACCCGTTTTTAACATGAATAATTGCCCTGGGCGACCGGTCGAGGTAGGTGCGGCGAGGTTCGTGCGGCGACCGGCCGCCTACCTTGACCGCCCCAAAGGCAATTTTTCATTCTCCAGGTTTTTTAAAAATTTGATTTTTCACCCCAAAAGTTTTAAAACTTTGCAAAAAGATAATTTTGGACCAAGTCCAACAAATACGGGTTTCGGGAAAACATATATTCGAGAAAATCGAGACTTAACGAGTAGTGCCCTTTTAAGAAAAATTTGCAAAATCATTTAGGGGCATTTAAGGGGTTGAAATGAAATATCTTGAAAGATATGTGCATAAGCATAATATCGAGTTCTAAGAGAAATACGAGTGAACATACCTCGATAGTTTAAGAAACTTGATGACGAAATAGCCAATGAATATGAGATATATATCCTACACAATTCTTAAACAAAATTTGCACAATAGCACAAGTGTAGGCAAGTAATAGGAGATATCAAGAAACAAAACTTATGCTATAAAAATACATAAGAGATAATAAACCACATAAGTCTAATTAAATGCACAAGAGTTTTAAAAACATCATGCAAGGTCTTTTAAAAAATTTTGAAACTCACAAGTATATTGAAGACCTAAATTTTAAAAATAATGAAAACTCATTTGCAATTAAAACATGCATACTAACAAAATAAAATGCATATTTAAATGGGGAGATACGGTTTACCAATTACGCCATTTCCATGGGTTGTGCCGTTCCCATTGTTGATGATATCTTCCCTTTGAGAAGTCACTTTGTTGATGATGGCTTCTTTGATTACTCCATTTCCAAGATTTTTGTCCTTCCCATTGTTGATAGTTTCTTTTTCTTTGAAAATCATCTTGTTGATGATGTCTTTGCCATTTCAAGGATTGTGTTCTTTCCATTTTTGATTATAACCTCTCTTCTTGGAAATTGGCTTTGTTGAAAATGTTTTCTTCTTTGATCAAATGAATTGGTCATTTGATGTCTTCTTGGCGGTATGAATTTTCTCCGATTATTATTTCGCCGGGTACCTAATAAAACATTATTTTGTGGTACCCTCAAGTGTTTGGGTCCTTTAGGATTAGCTTTGGGACTTTTAGGTCTCCAACAATAATTAGAGCTATTTCTAGCCCGACAAGTATTTACCGTATGACCCTTTTTACCGCAATAAAAGCAAGTAATAATTCTAGGAGCATAATGACCAACATGCTTAGAGACTGGATTCTTTTTCATATGATTGACAACATTAATCTTATGATCAAGTTCTAGTTTCAAATTATCACAACAATCAACAATTTTATCGGTACTCAAGTTGGATTTAGATAAATCCTTTTTCATGCAATTAATATCCTCAACAAGAGTACTATTTTGTTTTTCAAGGTTTCTAACCTTGTCAAGTGTGGTGGTGTGAGCACATGATAGTGATTCATAGGAAGTAAATAAACTATCCTTTTCATTTTTCAAAACATTGAATTCCTTTTTCAAATTTTGTACTTAACAAGTAAATTTTGGAATTCATTTTGAAGATCATCAAAATCATTTAGCAAATCACTATAATCATTTTGAATAACAATATCATAAGAAGTAGAGGGTTTAAGACATACCTCGTTTTCTTCTTCGATGCCCATAAGACAATATTCAACTTCCTCATAGTTGGAAGTTGTAAGAGGCTTGTTCCTTATATTTGACATTGTATCCCTTTGAGAAGTAGATGCTTTTGTTTGACTCCTTTCATTTGCAAATACTCCATAGATGGCTTCTAATTTTTGCCATACTTCATGTGCCGATCGAATTCCTACAATATGTTCATATTCCAAATTAGTAAATGAACAATACAAAATATTGAGAGCTTTACCGTTTAAGGAGATGATTTTCTTCTCTTCATCATTGAGCTCTTTGAAGCCTTTGGAGGTGTGTGGTGTGTCTTTCATCGGAATGGATTCTCCATTTATGACGATGTTCCAAATATCGAACCCGCAACCTTGTAAATAACATTCCATTCTTTCGTTCCAAAATATAAAATTTTTGGAATCAAATAGAGGTGGCTTGGTGGTGGAGGTGCGGGTAAGATGAGTTTCGTTAAGAGCCGATGATCGTTCCTCTTCACTCGCGATGTGAAACGAGCTTGCCAAAGAGTTTGGCTCTGATACCACTTGTAAGTCCAAGCGGCTACGATAATCTAGAGGGGGGGTGAATAGATTATCTCCATCTTTTCGATTTTATCCTCTTTTTCGAACCGAAAGCTCAAAGATAGTAACAAAGGTGTGGAATGTAAACAACACACGTCGATTTATAGAGGTTCAACCCACCTAGGGCCTAATCCTCTACCACCCCAGTATACCCGGGATGGATTTGAAAAAGAAAAAAAAATTTATTAATTACCAAAATTAATATAAACTCAACTTACAACACCTTGAAGAGCACCACACTTTTCTTCAACACCACCTTTGGAGATTACCACAATCTCCATTTGAAGATTACCACAATATTCCTTCAAGGGCACCTTTGAAGATCACCACAATCTTAAATCTTGAAGAATACCAAATTCTTCAACACCTCAAGAGCATCACACTCTTGACACACCTATTACCTAGATCACCCAAGTGTATTCTTACCACAAAAATACTCACAAGGATGTCTTGTGTTGAATGATGACCAAAAATCAAGATTACAACTCAATAATGAATATTACAATATGAGTGCAAAGTGTAATCAAGAATAGCCTATACCTCAAGGATGTGAAAGTGATAAGCTAGGCAAAATTACAACAAGAATAATGACAATGAAGAACAAGTGTTTGCTTGAAGTGTATCTTGTTGTGTTGTATCTCAATGGTTCATTTGATTGCTTCAAAGCTTCCTCTATTTATAGGAGATGATTGATCAAGCATAGTCTCCTCTTGGGGATTGAAAATCTACAAAAAAATACAATTAAAATCAAGAATATAGGTGTTAGAAATCAATCCCACATTTTATGGAAAGTATGTCATCCTGTCAAACGGTCGATTTTTTTTGTCAAAAGATAGGCGACCGATCGCACAAAAATAGATGTTCAAAAAATGACACAGCATTTTTACATAGGGCGACCGGTCGACATAGGGTTCGACCGGTCACCCCTATGTTCAATCGGTCCAAGCCTTAAGAAATTGAAGAACAAGGTTTCTATTTGAGAACAAAACTTGCAGGTCACCAGTCGCACCCTGGGCGACCGGTCGACGCCCAGGTCGACCGGTTGGCATGCTTTTTTATACTCCAGGTTCAATTTTGTGTTTCAACGTACTCTTCAGGTACGGGTTGCCCTATAGGGCGACCGGTTGACCTCGAGATTTAAATGTTGTCCGATTTTTGTCAAAAATAAAACTCAAGAAATACTCCAAAATTTAGTAAAAACATTTTAAACCAATCGAGAGTATTTAGACAACATTTAGGAACCTTGTTTTGAAGTAAAAACTTATAAACATAAAATCGTTTAAAAGTGTTGTCCAATTTTATCTCGGAATAAAACTTGAAGAAATACTCCAGGAAAATATTGAAACCATTTGAAATCATTTGGGAGTATTTGGACAACAATTAAAAACATTGTTTTGGTGTAAAAATAAAATCATCAAAATTAAGATAAAAACATGTATCAAACAATCCTTTCATGACCCATACTTAAACCATTCCGTCCGATTTTCTCTCACTTTTCCAAAACCTTCATCTCTCTCAAAGGCAAAAGAAAGAAATTTTCTCTCAAAACCCTACAAATCCTCAAGTTTATTTTCTAAGTTACGTTCGGTAAAACATCTAGAAATGGCATCTACTCATGATTTCGTCAAGTGGGAAAGCAAATCCACACTAGGTCTCTTGTGGATTTCGACGGCATGCTTAAATAGGGGTCCGACGACACCCTTGTGAAGAAGATAGCACAGAAGCTGGAAAAATCTGGATTAAAACCATTTTTGACGATAGAGTTTCCAATGACCTAAGTGGAAGAGGTCGCACGAGTTCTACGTGAATGCCGAGGTTCACGATGAGGGCATTAAGTCCTCTATTCATGGAAAAGAGTTCACCATTATCGCCAAGGATCCGCGAACATCGCTTGTTGCCGGCGGAAGAGTGCGGAGATTTATGAAGTCGATGTTGACCTGGCCGCCGCTTGGAAGGAAGTAGCCAAGTCCGATTGTCTTTGCGAAAGTGGTCTATACAGCTAACAAGAAGCTGTTAAAAGAGGACTACCACAAATTGCTGGACATTGTTGCCAAATGCATAGAAATCAAACTTGGCAGCTTTGACCAGTTGTCCAAAGCTAAATTGATCGTAATGGTTGCGATCATTGAAGAAAAGAAGGTGAGCTGGGCTGAGTTTGTATACAGCAGAGCCGCCATAATGTTGGGAATAAATCTTGAAGGAGGATGGTACGCGTTTGGAGGTTCCCCGGGATAGGGCCTGGTGATTGGCCGGCTGATGGAAGTCAAAGGAGTCCCTCTCCGACATGGAAAGGCTTTCCATGTAAACAAGAGGATGTTTCGATCAAACCTCTCTGGCGCACAGAAGAGAGCTTACGCCAAGAGGGCTGATACGAGTGAGTGAGGGGAATCACCGACTCAAGATACTGATTGTCTCCCCTCCTACCAAGAAGACTCACGCCCCCGCAACAAAGAAAAGAAACCGCACTTTTGCCCCCTGTAGCCGAGTCACCTGCCTCCGCAGCCATGTCTCCTGCCCTGCAGCCGCAGTGGAGAAGGAACCATTAATCCCTTTTCCAGTGATCAAGAAGAAGATGACTGCCACAACAAGAAGGGCAACTGCCTCTAAGACAACTGCGAAGGCTCTTACCTTCAACGAACCAAAGGAAGTAGAACCAGATGTTCCTCTGGTGAAAACAAAAAGAAGAAGACTTTCCAAGCTCTCCGAGCTTGAGAAAACCACTGAGTCTGTTACTCAGCTGGAAAAGATACCCGAGACTGCTAGAGAAGTAGAGTCTCCGGAAGTTATTGATAAAATGACCAAGTCTGCTGAGGCCGATCAGTAGAGGCAACTCGAAGACCCAGCTGTAGACAGAATAGCTGAGGAACAAGGAATGGCTGAGACAACCGAATTACCTATTGAAAGGGTTGTGTCTCCGCCTGTAATAGAGGCTACTAAGAATGTCGAGCATCAAAGTTTGCTAACCTCAATCCCTGAGCAAGAGGGACAGCAGGAAGACAATGACAATGATGATGATGTGATGATCATATCCCCACCATACCCAGACATTCAAAATCGCCTGCGAGAATGGAAGAAATGGAAGCTGAGTCGATCCAGGGAACAGTTCCAAAGACCCGAATTTATTGAAGAAGAAGAGGAACTGTTGAACTTTCTCAGATTGACCAATGTGGTCCCAGCACTGGATGAAGACAACTGCATAGATATCTTGCAGATCTTCAAGGACAAGGAGAAGGAGAGATCGAGAGGAAGCTGAGGCTCGTGAAAAGGCCAGGATTTGTCCCTTTATTGGAACCACTGATCATACACATCCTCATCTCGACGTTCTCTCTGGGAGTGATGAGGATCTGGACCCTGCTGCTACCCCAGAAGAGTTACAAATGCAGCAAGCAATGCAAGAATCCAGAATCCTACATGAGCAAAGGATGATGGAGGGACCAGGGGAGTCCTCCACATCACAGCTGGAGATTGATCCCATGGGAGTGGTGCAACATATTGCCACTGTTGTCGCTGCCACCACTTCCCCAGCTCATTCGGAGGAAGGTATTAAGGGAAATGGCGATGGGGATTGTGGGGACCCCGGTCGAGCCAACCCCTAATAAAGGTGTCTTACCACCGCCCCAATGGGTGAATACTCAATGGGAACAAAGGAGTCTATGGAGACGAGTGACCCCATTCCAAGTCACTCGGTTGGTGTGCCGAGGGGAAACTCCCTCCACTACAAGAAGGTCGGAGGATATGCAGGTGACTCCACAACGAATCTCGGAGGCGAAGTGGAGAAGGAACAACAACTGGATACACAACAAGTTGTCATGAAGAGGCTCGAGAGAGTTAAAACTGTCTCGGTGAAGTGCCAATCGCTGCGCAATGACGCAATGCGATGCGATGCGTCGAGGCACGAAGGAAGGCGCCCCGGGAGTTAACACTGGCAATGAAAGTGCAATCCATGGAGTTGAGACTCCGGTGGATGCCACCTCGAAGACCCCAAGACACCGACATCGTCGAAGGGGATGTCCAGGCCTTGCGCAGTTGAGACTACGGGGAGGTAATAAAGGCCAACGGGAGGTTGAGACTTCCGGTGTAAAGAGATCGAAGCATAGAACATCCCTCCCGCTATCATTGATCCATCGAGAAAAGGAGATAAGTGCCCTTCACGATTCCCAAGATAATCCTCGATGTAACTTTTCCGGGATCCAAAGGTGAAGATGAAGTGAGTCATCCCCTATTGCCGATCCAAAAGACTCGGTGAGGATGTTCCAACCACGAGTAAGTCTGACCTCAAGACTACTCGCCAAACATTCAACTTTGATGATGAGCCACCCATGGAAATCTCATCATCGTCCGATGACTTCCGATAAGGCCGAGGACCGGTCAACTCATGTAGAAAAACCAGTGAGACCAAAGAAGCATTGGGGCAGTGAGGCTCAAAGCAAGTTGGGTCGACTTCACAATAGACCACAACTGAAACAGAGTCCACTATGCAGGATCCCCAAGCTGCAGCAGGCCTCACTGGACATGAGGCTGGATAACAGAGATGCAAACCGTACTGCTGATCTACGAGGCATAATTGTCAGGATCCGGGAATGGTGGCAACAGCAGCAGACAATGCGCGTGGAACAAGCTCGATATTTCAGGACATTGTTCAACAAGTTGCTAGTCTGGCGGGCTGAGAATGCTGATGCAAAGACAAAAATGCAAGAGCACATCGAACAAATGCATGAATCTCACACCACATAGATAAAGTTGTTGCGTGAATATAATAAAACAGAGCTCCTGCGCATAGAGGAGAACATGGATCGGAAGTTCAGCCTTCTCATGGCTGAGATGAAGTTGGTAGCAGTTGAATCCAATGCCACTCGCTCTGAATTCCGCGCAGCATACTCCGCAGCAGATTCGAAGCAGAACTCAGCTATCAGCAGACTAGACTTCATGCTTGCTAGCTTGTTTCCAGGGGTTCCTCTTTCCTTTGATGATGCCAAAAAGGGGGAAGAGTAATACCTAAAGGCGCTGAAGGGATCTGAAGCTGAGAAGGAAGACACAGCTGTGAAGGGAAAGACAGCTGAGGAAGTGAGAAGAGAGAAGAAAGGAAAATCTGTTGAGGGGGAAGGATCGAAAGATGTGACCTTGATTATTGCTAAAACCCCCAACAAGGTCTTGTCACAGCTGATATCATCAACAAACTCCCAGTGACTCTGCCACTCTAACACTCTGCAGTACTATGGTGAAAAGAGAAAGACGATTGAAGCGGGGATGAAGGAAGTGGAAGGAAAGATGGATGCGAGTTATGAACATTCTCAAACAACATGGAGGCATTCCAATGCAGAGAGACACCAATGCCATTTCGGGATCTTTGGAACCGAGCCAAGATCTCGTTGATGAATTCAAGACGCCGCATCTCAAGCGTACTTCGCAAATATGTCCATGGCTCAAGCCTGGGATTTGTCTTGGGAAAAAGGTCTCAAACTATGTGAAGAAGCCGACAGCAAAGCAGACCATGGCGATCACTTTCTTTGGGTCACTCGCTAGTCACTCATTTGGGAAAAGAAAGGCCCCAAGACAATACATGCCCAGAGGCGAGAGGAAGAAGCGTGGTGGAGGAAGAGGTTTGAGACACTAGATCTCGCCCAAAAATATTGAGTACATAGATCCAGGCAAGAAATGAGGGATCTATTGGGCCGATTTTACGAAGTAGCCAACTGCAAGTGGCTAAGAACAATCCGAGTATGTGAAGAGAATTGAAGAAGAAAATAAAAGACAAACTCAGCTATGGGAGGAAAGACAAGAAAGACGAGAAGAGATGAAGTCGCCTTTGCCGGAAGGCGAATGAGAGAAAAAGAAGGCAGCTGAAGATGAGAAGAAAAGAAAGAGGTCAGAAGATGATAGAGCTGAATGAGATGAAAGAAGGAGGCAACAAAGGAGATGAAGTGTTGCTGCCCACCCCTTCATGTATTTTACTATGTAAATACATTTTATGTAAGTCTTCTATACATCGAATAAAATCGTACAATTTCTATACTTGTGTAGATATAGAACAACATAGTTACTTTAAGTTCCATTTAAGCTCGATACACCTTGTAAACTAGCTATGTAAAGAACAAGAATGTTATGATCAATAAAAGATTGATTCTACGCATACATTCTATGATTCGCATTGTCCGTGACGTATCTTTTGTTGTTACTTTATTGTATGAATGTTTTAAGTTTTGGCATCATCAAAAAGGGGGAAATTGTTGGGAAATTAATTTTTAGATTTTGATGAATGCCATGTAAAACTTAGAATAGAAAGTTGGCACCCCATTTTTTCTATTGTAAATTGCATTGTAATAGATAGGGGGTCGAGCCGAGTCAAGTCGCCTATGCCTAAACATGCAAGAAGACAAATCGGAGACTAGAAGGAAGACTCTGTGTGGAGGGTGAGTGAGGCAAAGAAGAGAAGACAGAACTCGATCAAGAAGAAATCGGTGAAGAAGCGGTGAGAAGCGGTGAGTGAAGTATCAATCAAGTCAACTCAAGATAGCCATGTCTCATGTTGAAGTGACAGAAAAGTCATCCAATGATTGGAAGTTGACTTGAAGTCACCTGGGGAAATTAAGAAAATGCAGTCAAGTCGAGATAACTGAAAGAGATCCGTTGCACAGAAATCAAGAGAATTACTTAAACAAGTAATACCTCCATACTACCTTTCTTGAAGTGCTCGGTCGAAGCGTGCAAAAGGAATAAACCAATGGGAAGCACCGCACCGTGTCGAACTCGAAAAAGTCAAGAATCATTCATACGAGGAAGTGGCAATTCCAAGGACTGCAACAAGACAAGCCAACGACCACAAGTGTCTTTTGAAAATAAGCCTATCTCTTCAACGGGTAAATTTTCAAAAGAACAATATAAAAAGACTGAGGAGTTTATTTGAGAAGAGGTTACCTTGACAACCTGAACCACGAACATTCAAGCTAACATTTGAACTGACCAAAAATATTCTCAAGTTATTCAAGATCAATCCTCAAGCCTACATTACGAAGGAAATCAATCCAACACTCACCTGTGAAGGAAAGACAACTTCAATTAGTTGAAGAGGAAACATTTGAAGAATCAAGGGGTCTACATTCCACGGAGGATTGTAGGAAGGTTCAAGGTCGAACCAGTCTCGAGTTTTTGGAGGGCTTCGTGATCAAATCCAAGAAGCTTGAGCAAATGGGCTGTAGTAGCAAGGCATCCGCCTGTGAAGAAGTCGAGTCATACATGAGAAGCAATTTGTATGACCAAGGCATCTCAGATCGAGTCCCAAAGGATCAAGTCACGTGTGTGATCAAGACTTGTATCGGGATCATTAACCACTTTGTATACTGATCAATACTTAGTGGATTCCTCCAGGAGTTGGAGAAGAGAGGAGTAGAAGAATTACCCCATCTTCGAACCTCTATAAAAACTTATTGTGTCATTTACATTTCAACACTTTAATTTCTGCATATTACTTTCATTTCTGCTGACATATTTGCTATCCAATTGATAATTAACTAAGTGCTAAAACCAAGTATTAAAACAAACTTAACCAAATTCAAGGGTGTTAAGTCTCCCACTGAAAACATATCACAGTCGAGTTAAGTCTTTAGTCAAAACAAATTTGAGTTATTCTATCAACAAAGCTCAGTCAGTCTGTTGAGTGACTAACTCTATTTGATTAACTAACTTAGTTGTCCATCAAGGACTCAGCTGTGAAGTATTAACTCTGAACATTTTAAAAGGACTAAATCGAAAAATTGGTAAGGTTTATTCAACCCCCCTTCTAAACCTTACACTCACACCCCTTGGGACCTACAAAATCTAGAGGCAAGACTCCCGCTACCAAGTAATTAACGAATTCCGCGTACCATGGGAATTTTGCCTGTGCTAATAAAAGCTGCTCATCTGGAAACTCTCTCTTTATCAATTATGTACCCTCTTTCTCATCCTTTTTATACTCAAGCCTGGATAAGTGGTCTACCACCACATTTTCACATCCCTTTCTATCTCTAAATTCGACATTGAATTCTTGCAATAAGAGAATCCACCGAATCAATTTCAGTTTTGCATTTTTCTTGTCAAAGAGATATTTGATAGCCACATGGTCGGTGTGGACTATCGTCTTTATTCCAATCAAGTAAGATAGGAATTGTTCGAATGTGAATACAATTGCCAGTATCACTTTCTCAGTGGTAGTGTAATTTTGCTGGGCATTGTCCAATGTTTTACTCACGTAGTAGATGGCTCTGAATAACTTATTTTTTTTCTGGCCAAGAACTGCCCCTACTGCAAAATCACTGGCATCACATATCAGCTCAAAGGGTTGACTCCAATCCGGAACTACAAGAATTGGTGCAGTCATCAACGCCTTCTTCAAAATCTCGAATGCCTGCAAACAATCATTGGAAAAATTGAAAGCAATATCTTTTTCTAATGATTGGCTCAAAGGTATAGTGATTTTAGAAAATTCACGAATGAACCTTATGTAGAATCCGGCGTGCCCCAAGAAACTTCTGATTGCCTTTTCATTTGTCGGAGGTGGGAGTTTCTAAATTGCCATAATCTTTGCTCTGTCCACTTCTAACTTGCAGAAGAAACTCGGTGGCCAAGTACAATGCCATCACGTACCATAAAATGGCACTTCTTCCATTCAGAACAAGATTAGTTTCTTCACATCTCTATAAAACTAAAGAAAGATTCTGAAGGCAATAATAAAATAATCTCCAAAAACAGAATAATCATCCATGAACACCTCCATAATTTTCTCTATAAGATCATGAAAAATAGCCATCATAGAGCGTTGGAATGTCGCGGGTGCATTACATAGTCTGAATGACATTTTACGGAATGCAAACGTACCACAGGGAAATGTAAATGTCATTTTCTCTTGGTCTTCTGGTGCAATCATGATCTGGTTGTACCCGGAATAACCATCCAGAAAATAGTAATAATCAAATTCCACCAAATGATCTAACATCATATCAATAAAGGGGAGGAAAAATGATCTTTACAAGTGGCATCATTCAATTGTCTATAATCAATACAGATACGCCACCCTGTAACTATCCTAGTAGCAAATAACTCATCATTCTTATTTTTTACTACCATCATCCCCCCTTTCTTTGGTACCACTTGTATCGGGCTAACCCAAGAACTATCAGATATAACATACACAATCCCGGCATCTAACCATTTTAAAACTTCTTTCCTAACAACCTCTTGCATAATAGGGTTCAATCGCCTTGATTTTGCACTAACGGTTTATACACATCTTCCATACGAATTTTATGCATGATAATCGATGGACTTATGCCTTTTAAATCAGATATCAACCAATATAGTGTAGACTTATATTTTCTCAACACTCTAAGCAGTTTATCAAGCTGAGCAGAAGTTAAAAGAGAGGATATGACTACCGGATTCGTGTTGTTTGCACCAAGGAATATGTATTTGAGGTGTTCAGGTAACAGTTTGAGTTTTGGGGTTGAGGTCAATAGTCCGGTGTCACGCACAGGCTGCTCATGCGCATACGCACGGGTCATGCATTCTTCGTCCTGCTCCATGTCTCCTTCGGCACCACACATGGTCTGCTCGTGTGTAGATGCATGGGCCGTATGTGGTTGCGGACCGATTTCCTCTAAATCCTTTTTCATGTTTTCGTCTCTCGCGCTTTTTGGTAGTTTTTGCATATTATCTAGAGCACAAACATAGTCATACAAGTCTTGGTTGTCGAAATCAAGCGTTACACTTGACGTCGAACATGAATGGGTCAAACCAAACTCTAAATCATCATTAGACAATGTATGATATATGTAATCGTCATTGCATGAATCAACTACGTCTAAGAAATTGCAATTCTCAACACTATCACGAAATTTCATAGACTTATAGATAAAAAATAAAACATGCTTATCATTAACCCGTAATGTGAGTTCTCCCTTCTGCACATCTATCAAGGCCTTCCCGATGGCTAGAAATGGATGCCCAAGTATCAGAGGGACGTTGCGGTCTTCCTCCATGTCTAGTACTAAGAAATCCACAGGGAATATGAATTTGTCAACTTTCACGAGCACATCTTCTATGGATTCCCTTAGGATATGTGAGTGATCGATCCGCAAGTTACAAAGTGACTATGGATGGCTTCACCTCCCCTAATCCAAGTTTCCTGAAAATGGACAAGGGTATTAAGTTAATACTTGCTCCTAGATCACAAAGTGCTTTATTGAAGAAAATACCCCCAATTGCACAAGGGATAGTGAAACTCCCCGGATCTTTAAGTTTCTGAGGTAGTTTTCTTTGAATGATGGTATTGCATTCCTCCGTCAAATTTACTGTCTCGAAACCTGTCATCTTTCACTTTTTTGACATCACATCCTTCAAAAATTTCGCATAATTGGGCATTTGCTCCAATGCGTCTGCAAAAGGTATGTTAACATGCAGTTTCTTAAAAATATCCAGAAATTTTGCAAATTGGGGATCTAACTTTTTCTTTGAAATCGTTGAGGAAAAGGGAAGAGAGTAGTAAGTTTCGAAAAATTAGACTTAGAGGAAGATTTAAGCTTCTCAGCCTCTTTTTGTTCATCAGTGTGTCCCTCGGTTCCTTCCTCGATCTCAACGTTGCCATTTGCTACAGTGTCTGTGTCTCCAGGGTGCAGATTTTCTTGAACGGCACCATGTACGGGCAGCTCATTCGTAGGTGCATGGGTCGTGCGTGGCTGTGATTTCTCATTATGTTTTGGAATTTTTGGCCTCTCGTACTCCATATCACTCCTCAGACGAATTGCTTTACACTGCTCCTTTGGATTGACCTCAATGTTACTCGAAAATTGGCCTTTCTGATGTTATCCACCAACGATCATAGCTAATTGACCAATCTGGGTTTCAAGATTTTTCATTTGTGAGCCCATGGTGTTAGCCAATTGAGTGACATGTGTCTCAATTTGTCAAGCTTAGCCTCATCCTTGCTAAATTAGTTCTTCATTTCATTCATAAATGTGCTCATCTAACTCATAAATAAAGTGAGAACATCCTCCATAGATGGCTTAGCGTCCACATTAATGACTCCGTTCATCACACTAAAACCCGGTGGTGGTTGCATCACGTTCTTCGTATTCGCATAAGAAAAGTTTTTCGTGATTCCTCAAATTCGGATGATAATGAGTTGGAGTCGAGTTATTCCGAAAATTGTTGAAATTCCGGTTATTTATATAGTTAGCTTTCCCCATAGGATCTTGAGGAACTCCCTCATTATTTGCACCTGTGTTCGCTTCAGTCCATTTTGTTAAAACACTTATCTGATTTGTCAATGCTGTCATCTGAGCCATTAATGCTTTGATTGGGTCCGAATTAGAAATTTCAGCTACTCTTTTCACATTTGTCCTCTTGGAGGGCCACTGATAGCTATTCATTGCCATATCTTCAAGCAAATTGAATGCATCTTGTGGGAATTTTGCTAGTAAAGCTCTTCCTGCTGCGGCATCCACAAATGATCTTGTCTGTCCCAACAACCCGTTGTAGAAGAAATAAAGTTGCTGATCTTCTGGAAACCCATGTTGCGTACACCTCCTCAATAAATCCCTGAATATCTCCCAGGCCTCGTACATTGGCTCAGAGTCGAACTGTCTGAACTGAGTGATCTCGCTATTAAGCTGTAGTGTCTTGCTTGGTGGAAAGAATTTGAATAAGAACTTCTGGCTCAACTCGTCCCAAGTATTAACACTGCCCTGAGTCAATGTGCTTAACCAATTTCTAGCCTTATCCCTTAAAGAGAAATAGGCGCAGACGTATAGCATCATCAAACACTCCATTAATCTTGATCGTGTTACAGATTTGCATGAAGTGTGCGAGATGAGAGTTGGGATTCTCAGTTGCAAATCCTCCAAACTGGTTTTCTTGAATCATTGAAATTAACGTCGGCTTCAACTTAAAGTTATTAGCATTAATCGGGATATGGGCAATTCCACCATAGTTGCGATTTGACTGAAGGCAAAAGTAATCGCGAATCGCTTGTAGTTGGACTGCCCAAACTTGTGGTATTGGTACCTCATTATTGATCTTATTGATCCCGTTGTTACCTCCATTGTTACCTCCTTTGTTACCCCCGTTGTTCTCTTCCACAACCTCCATGGTATGATCTAGATTTCTTTCTGCTCGTTTAGTAGTTGCACTTATTCGCTTGGCGAAAGCTTCAACTTCCGGTATGAACGGTGCTAATTACCTTTGCTTTGAACGAGTTTTCATGCACTACCTGAACCAACTAAAAGAAACAAATCAAACACTGTAGGAGTGAAATTTAACAGAATAAAAAGAAAAAAATATCTAAATTAAAAATAATACTATTTATCGCAATATTAGTACTAAAAATTTAATTAGTCCCCGACAACGGTGCCAAAAACTTGTTCGCCTTATTTTTAGCCTCACCGCAAGTGAACGGCGTAGTTAATAGATAGGGTATGCAAGGTCGATCCCACATAGACTAATAAATTAATGTACTAAGTATTGAAATTGTAATAGCACTATTTTTATTTAGACGATCGAATTGTGATGGTTGTTTTGTAAAACTAAGACACTATTTTATCATAAAAAGAACAAAGCAAGAGTTACGATTGAATAGATCAAGTAGATGGATGGATTCCAGGGTTAGTTTTTCAGTTAATCTCCCTCTTGTTATCCGATTAATCAAAGCCAAAGTTATTATCTATCTTCCCTATAAGACGATCACAAAAATAATTTATCCTCTCTCTCGAGACACAATAAATATGTTTATTGAATTATCTATGCTAGCATCTCTACTCAACATAAGATAAACAACTCCCAAAAGTATAAAGGATCAGTTATCCTCACAAATACTCATAGACTTCTCAATCATGCAAAGTATTCCTGTCCAATACTCAAGATCTAGTATTGAAACTCATCTCTCGAATTATGAATCAACAGATCAAGCATGTTAAACCATTGGCCATATGATAAAATAAGTAATAAAGCAAAGTACTCGAATAGGGTTCGAAATAATAACTTTAATTCAAATTAAACATCAAACAAGAGTCAATTAACCCCAGAATCACAAGGTGTTTAGCCGGACATGGGAAACGACGAATTCACATACAAATTGTTCATAACCATATCAACTAGATGAAAATAAAAATACAATGGAGTAAGAAAACTCAGGGATATCGATGATCTCTTGATCAATCTTCAATCCTCAAGCGTAGATGCGACCTCGATCTTTCTCTTGATTCCACCGGTAGAAGGGTGCTCTTTTCTCTGCATTCTAGGGTAAAAGTAAGTGTGTCCTCCTCTGGGTCTGTTTTCTCTTTATTTATAACATCCCGGGCCAAACCTAAGTCAAAGACAATGAGACTTTGAAGTTCCCGCACAGATGCACGGGTCGTGCCTATGCACACGGGTTGCCCATGCGTCAAGCTATAACTTTGTGTTTTTCTTGATCAGGCATACGGGTCGTGCGTATAGGCATGACCAGCGCATGCATCAAGTCGAAGGTTTATTCCTGCTGCAAGTATCACGCACGAGTTGTGCCTATGAGCATGGGCAGGGCGTGCGGGTCCTTTTATCACTCAGTTCAGCTGCACACTCCATGTAATCACTTGATTCTTGATGGTCCTTTACCGCAATGCTCCAATTTGCCACAAAAGTACAAATATCGTTAATTTCCTGCAAAACGAGCAAAGCGTAATACCTTTTCAATTTTATGAGAACACGACCCCTTTTACTAAGTTAATGCATGTTTATCAACCTTTTATATCCACAATTATGCCCAGAAGACATGCAATGTAACACCCTCACCCTTGTAACACATATTTATATCGTATGAAAATATAATTCATAGGCATCACGGCTGCATTGCACATGATATTAACATGATAGTCATCAACTGTAACCTTTACGCACGAGCGGAATCATTTACTCAAAAAGATTTAACGACGCTTATTTACACACATGCATTCATCCATATTACAAGACCTTAACGACCGTGCCCTTTTATATACAGATCAAAATAAAACTCCATATATGAAATGCAAATGATGAGCTGAGGGAGAAGGATGGGAATCTAGCCGGCCGACCTTTGATCCATGCTCCAAACTTTCGTCACACCCCACAGATCAACTTTTATCTACAACAACTAAAAGTTGGCAACATTGCATTTGGTGAGTTGCAAGCTTAGCAAGTATAATCCAATAACCAGTTATTTAACATCACACAAGCACATTATCACAACCATTTCATATCATTTGTTCATAATATTCATAACCACATAAATGCATGCTTAGCCATATTCTTTTACTGTTATGGGCCAACTAACACTAAGAATAAATCGTGATCACGAAGATGGCCATGGCACTCTGTAATTCTTTATTTCACGTAGAGTTCAGTGAACTCGGGGTGGCCGTACGGTACTCTATAATCCAAAAATTCTGGATGACTGTAATTCCGTGATTCAAGATCATTAGTGGTCATAACAAAATCCATTTATCTCTGATGAATGCATTTCTGTAACCACATATTTCCTTTCCGTATAAATAACATCAGTAGAGATCGCATATCTCATTTTCATATCAATAACATCAGTAGAGATCACATATCTCAGTTTCTTTCAATCTCATCACATATTGATCACGTATCTCAATTTCATCACAATATCATCATAGAGAATCATGCAATTCACGTTAGGGCACGATAATCTACTATTCACTGTAGACAAATAAGTAAATAATTCTTTCCAACACATTAATCATATAATCACACAAGTGAAATAACAAGCTAAAAGATTATACTCACAAGTGGTGCCCTTATCTCTGTCACTTCGCCTTGTCGGCTTTTGCTCGAGTATTGAGATTTTGACCTACTATCATATCAAAATGCATAACTAATTTCAATATGATTTATCAACAATATTAATATAATCATATAATCATATAATCACACAAGTGAAATAACAAGCTAAAAGATTATACTCACAATTGGTTTGTCCTTAAATCAGTTATCACTTTAGCAATGAAATTAATTCAGAGTAGAAGATACAAAATTTATCAATTTGGTTTCCTTATACAGTTGTATTTCCATTTATTTTCTATTTTAGTATTATCATCTTTATATGAATTCCTTATTCAACAATTACAAAGGATAGTAAGAATCAGTTTAATGAATTAATATAGAATTTGAATATCTTATTTTTCATTCATTTACTTTGTATAAGGATTCCATCACCTGATTCATCCAAGACGGGGACAATATATGAAGTTCACATCTTAATTAGCATTAATAATTCACAAAATCAGATTCTAACTGTATTGAGACTAATTAAATTTAAACCCGTAAAGTAGAAATTGATAGCTAATTGAAAGAGTAACAAATTTGAAACTTGCTAATGTAATATGATTCATAGCTCAATTGCAAGATTGTCTCAATTAGATCACATTACACCGTTTTATTCTTTAAACAAGTATATCCATATATATTTTTATATGAAATTACAAGTATAATTATTTTTATCTTAATTCCTTAATATGTAATTAGAAAGAGTTAATCATCAATTTACTGACTTGGGAATCATAAACATTCCATTATGTTAATTTATACTTGAATTCGGAGACTTGGTTCATTAATGGCAAGACATTTGTTAAGTTTACGAAACTAAACAACAATTCCCAAGCCTAATATTGATAAACTTTATCAACACTAGATAAGTAAGGTCTTTTAAATTCAAATCTAATTATTGAGATAAAGTTGCAGATATGTTAACTATCAATAATTTATGGGAAATAATCACCTGATATTTGAGATGCAAAACCCTTTTTGCCCGATCGCCGAGTACTGTGTTTCGTATGTGTGTGTTTTGTTTTTTCACTAATTAAGAGATACATGTAGCTAGTAAATTGCTTATACACTAAGGAATAAAGGTCACATATATTATTATATAATATACTCTTACGTGTATGAACTTCATTTTAGTGTTTAAATACGGATGTAAAAACTATATCATGTAATTATGCATGAGGCTATACACGTGTATCTAGCGTATATGATTAGGCCCATTTAAGGCGGTGTTAAGTGTAGATATAGGTATTACATGCATTTCTTAAAAGTTTCAGCCATTAGTTTGTGGGTTAGGTGCAATTGTAGAATGATATAAAATATGCACATTTATCTTATATATATGTATATATATATATATTATAGGTATAACTATAAAATGTGCCCCAATCCATTTATATTTATATGTGTGGTTGGACGTGTGTCATCTTAATTACACACTTGTTAAGCTAAAATTGACTATTTCTTAAATGCATTTCAACATGAATTTCAAATATAAAAATACATGCAATTATATATGCTTATGAATGTTTTAAATCATGATAAAAATGCAATGTTTTCGGGTTATGACATGCAAAACTCACACTAAACAAACGTTATGGCCAAAATACTAAACCCTGCCAGTGCTGGAAACTGTTAGCGCATTTGAACATTTTAGAAGGAAATTCCTTTTTGTTCGATCATACATGCTTCTTTCCATCACATATTTGGTCGTACCTTAGCCCTTGAACTATAATTTGGAACGTGATATTGGTTTTTGGTTTGTAATCATCAAAAAGGGGGAGTTTGTTAGATAAATGGTTTTATCATGATTTTGATGATTTTGTTTTTACACCAAAATAATATTTCTAAATGTTGTCCAAATACTCCTAAATGATTTAAAATATTTTTACTAATTTTTCGGAGTATTTTTTAGAGTTTATTATTCGATAAAAAATGGACAACACTTTTAATGATTTTGTGTTAATGTGTTTTTACAACAAAACAATGTTTCTAAATATTGTCCAAATACTCCCGATCAATTTAAAATTTTTTACTAAGTTTTCGAAGTATTTCTTGAAGTTTATTTTCGACAAAAATTGGACAACACTTTTGTCTCGTGTTCAACTGGTCGCCCTATAGGGCAAACCGTGTCTGAAAGTTGATTTTTAAAACAAAAATGAGACGTTTGAAAAACCCTTGGAAGTCGACCGGTTGCGCAAAGGGTGACCAGTACCTGGAGAAATTACAGAAACTCTGTAACTCTCAAAATGAAGCAGGGTGACCGGTCCAAGGGTAGGGTGACCGGTCCAACCCTATGGTTACCGGTCCAATCCCCCTTGGACCAGTCCACATGTTGGTTTTTGTTGTGTTAATTTGTTTTCTGTATTAGAGCGCGACCGGTCGCCATACCATTTTGACAACAAATTCTAACCCTTGTGCAGCAGATAACTTTTCCTCAATTTATGGTGTTGATCTCTAATAGCTATATTCTTCAATTGTCTTGCAATTTTTTTACAGATTTCAATCCTCGAGGAGGAGCCATTATCAAGTTCAAGACATCCTCTATAAATAGATGAAAAATTAAAGCAACACAACAAGAGAGAATACTACAACACAACAAGATACATTCAAGCAAACACTTTTGTTCTTCAATTTCAATATTCTTGTTGTAATAGCCTAAGGTCTTTCACTTTCACATCTTGAGGTCTAGGCTTTATTCTTGATTATACTTTCACTCAAAATTGTATATTTCATTATCGAGTTGTAATCTTGAATTTGGGTTCATCATTCAACACAAGATATCGTTGTGAGTGTTCTTATGGTAAGAACACACTTGGGTGATCTTAGGTGTTAGGTGTAAGAAGATTGTGGTAATATTCTTGTTGAAGAGTTTGGTGCTCTTTGAGGTGTTGAAGAATTTGGTTTTCTTCAAGTCGGAAGATTGTGGTGATCTTCACAAGGTTCCATTGCAAAGAAGATTGTGGTAATCTCCAAAAAGGTGTTGTAAGGTGATGTTGTATTAATTGTGGTAATTAATAAAATCTTTTTTTTTTTTTTTGAAATCCATCCCGGAGATATTGGAGTGGTAGAGGATTAGTCCCTAGGTGGGTTGAACCTCTATAAATCGACGTGTGTTGTTTACTTCCCGTACTTCCATTCTTGTCTTGGCTTGTTTGATTCGAAAAAGAGGGCATAATTGAGAAAATGGGCATAATCTATTCACCCCCCTCTAGATTATCGTAGCCACTTGGACTTACAAGTGGTATCAAAGCCAAACTCTTTGGCAAGCTCGTTCCACATCGCGAGTAAAGAGGAACGATCATTGGCTACGAATGAAGTCTACCTTACCAGCGCCTCCACCAACAAGCCACCACTATTCGACTCCAAAAATTATGCTTTTTGGAAAGAAAGAATGGAATGCTATTTACAAAGTTGCGGGTTCGATATTTGGAACATGGTCATGAATGGAGAATCCATCCCGATGAAAGACGGACCACTCACCTCCAAAGTTCTCAAGGAGCTCAATGATGAAGACAAGGATATTCTCTCATTAAATGGTAAAGCTCTAAATATTCTTCATTGTTCACTTACTTCTTCGGAATACAGTCATATTCGAGGAATACGGTCGTCACATGAAGCATGGGAAAAATTAGAAGCTATCTATGAAATATATGCAAATGAAAGCGAGTCATTCAAAAGCTTCTACTTCTCAATCGGATACAACATCAAATCCAACAACATGGGATGATCTTCTTACAACTTTCGATGATGAAGAAGCCGAGCAATGTTTAATGGCATAGATGAAGACAATGAGGTACACTCTAACTCTTATATTTATTTTAAAAATGAAATGCATGATGATTTGCAAAATGATTTCGGTGAACTTCAAAATGAATTCCATAGCTTTCTCTTTAAATACAAAAATTTGAAAAAGGAATTCAATACTTTGAAAAATGATAAGGATAGCTGATTTGTTTCATATGAATCACTTTCTTGTGCTCACACTACCACACTTGATAAGGTGAGAAGCGTTGAGAAAGAAAAGAGTACTCTTGTTAAGGATATTGATTGTATGAAAGAGGATTTATTAAATTTTAACTTGAGTACAGGTAATATGACCAAAATTTTTGATGTTCATTGTTGTGATCATTTGAAACTAGTACTTGGTTATAAGCCTAATGATATTGATGATAAGAAAAACCATGTCTCTATGAATGTTGGTCATTATGCTCCTAGAATTATTACTTGCTTTTATTGTAGTAAAAATGGTCATACGGTAAATATTTGTCGGGCTATAAATAGCTCTAATTATTATTAGAGACCTAAAAGTCTCAAAGATAATCCCGAAGGACCCAAACACTTGAGGGTACCACAAAACAATGTCATGTTAGGTACTCGATGGAACAACAATAAAAGAAAAGTCATACCGCCAAGTAGACATCAAATGCCCATTTCATTTGATCAAATGAGAAGATATTATCAACAAAATCAAATTCCAAGAAGAAACTATGATCAACAATGGGGAGGACACAATCCTTAGAATTGGCAAAATAGGAGAAGACATCATCAACAAGATGATTTCTAAGAGGAAGACATCATCAACAACGGAAAAGACGCAACCTGTGGAAATGGCGAAATTGGTTAATCGTATCTCCTCATTTAAATAAGCATATTTTTGTTATTATGTATGCTTGTATTTTCGCATTAATTGTCTAAATTATAGTTCAAAAATAATTTCTCTTAAAATGAGGTCTTATATATATATATATATATATATATATATATATATATATATATGTGTGTGTGTGTGTGTGTGTGTGTGTCGTGTGTGTGTGTGTGTGTTTAAACTCTTTTGAAAAGAAGACATTGCATAATGCATTTCTATACTCTGTGTATTTAGAAAGACTTATATGTTCATTATCTCTTATGGATTTATATAGCATAAGTATACTTGTAACATGTCTTATTGCTTTGTCCTACACTTTTACAATTACGTTTTGTGCAAGAATTGTTTAAGAATTGTGTAGGATATATATATCTTCATAAATGGCTATCTACATCATAATGTCAAGAGTGACATAAATTATCGAGGCACGTTCACCTTTGTTATTCATCTCATAGACTCGATATATTTTTGGCATATGCCTATGGGCTTGCTTTCCAAGCTATTTCAAAGAATCTCATACAAGTGCCATTAAAAGGATTTTTGATTTTTGAAAGGCAATATTCGATAAAGCTTGTTTTATCCGAGACTTGTAAAGGATTATTTGATTTTTATCCTTATCTTAAATTATGCATTTTATTGCACATATTCATGTCTTTATTCTTGGTTGCTTTGTCAAAGCTCTTCTTCAAAATACTTCTTATAAATGAGGTCTCAACTGTATGCCCTCGGAGTTTCAAATTTCAAAAGAGACTTTTTATAGCTTCCTATAAGCATATTTGAACTTACATGTTTCATTAAAGTCTTGATGATTTTTAAGGCATAGTATGTGTTACTTGTTATAGTGTATCTATATTATTCGATATTACTATGCTCTTATATCTTGTTAATGTTTGATAAATGGTTTTATCATGATTTTGATGATTTTGTTTTTATACCAAAACAATGGTTTTAACGGTTGTCCAAATACTCCTAAATGATTTAAAATGGTTTTAATATTTTCCGGAGTATTTCCTCAAGTTTATTTTCGATAATATTGGACAACACTTTTTATGATTTTATGTCAATGTGTTTTTACATTGAAACTATGTTTCTTAAAGTTTTCCTAATACTCCCGATTGGTCTAAAATGCTTTTACTATTTTTTGGAGTATTTATTGGAATTTATATCGGACAACACTTTTTGTGTTAATGTGTTATTTCATCAAAACTATATTTCTAATGTTGTCCTAAATAATCCCGATCGGTTTAAAATGTTTTTACGAATTTTTGAAATATTTCTTGAGGTTTATTTTCAACAAAAATCGGACAACATTTCATTTAGGAAGTCGACCGGTCGACCAAAGAGGCGACAGTACACTGGGAACACATTCGAGAAATAGAACTCACGAAACCTCAAAAATTGGTCGGGTGTGGCCGGTCCCTATAGGGCGGCCGGTCGCGCCCAGAAGCGACCGGTCGAGCCCCCAAGGACCAGTCTCCGATGAAATTTGATGTGTTCTTTCTCAAATCTTATTAGTGGCGACGGTCGCCCTAATGTTTTTGACAGAAAATTCTAGCCGTTGTGCGTGAGATGACTTTTTCTAAATTGTGTGATTGATTTCTAACAGCTATAATCTTGATTTTAATTGCAATTGTTTTGTAGATATCAGATTCCAAGAGGAGACTATCAAGTATCAATCATCTCCTATAAATAGAGGAAGATTTGAAGCACAACAATAGGAGAGAAAACTACAACACAACAAGATACACTCAAGAATACACTTGTTCTTACATTGTCTTATTTCTTGTTGTAATTTACCTAGCTATTCACTTTCACATCCTTGTGGTCTAGGCTATTCTTGATTACACTTGCACTCAATTGTAATATTCATTATCGAGTTGTAATCTTGAATTTGTGGGTTATCATTCAACACAAGATATCCTTGTGAATGTTCTTGTGGTAAGAACACACTTGGGTGATCTAGGTGTTAGGTGTAAGAAGATTGTGGTAATCATCTTGTTGAGGTGTTGAAGAATTTGGTATTCTTCAAGGTTGAAGATTGTGGTAATCTTCACAAGGTGCCATTGGAGATTGTGGTAATCTTCAAAGGGAGATTGTGGTAATCTCCAAAGGTGGTGTTGAAAACGAGTGTGGTGCTCTTCAAGGTGTTGTTGTAAGTTGGTGTTGTATTAATTTTGGTAATTAATAAAATCTTTTTTCTTTTTGAAATCCATCCCGGATATACTGGGGTGGTAGAGGATTAGGCCCTAGGTGGGTTGAACCTCTTTAAATCGACGTGTGTTTTTTACATTCCGCACCTTAATTATTATCTTTGAGCTTTCGGTTTGAAAAAGAGGGTAAAATCGAAAGGATGGAGATAATCTATTCACCCCCCTCTAGATTATCGTAGCCGCTTGGACTTACAGTTAAGATTTTGCAGGAATTTTTTTTTGGTGTTTCGGAACTAGCTTGATGACCAAGGCAATACATGTTCGAAACAAGGCAAGGTTAGTAGCTCAAAGATATTGTCAAGAAGAAGGTATTGATTATTTACTTCCTATGAATCATTATCATGTGCTCATACCACCACACTTGACAAGGTTAGAAACCTTGAAAAAAAAAAAAAAAATAGTACTCTTGTTGAGGATATGAATTGCATGAAAAATGATTTATCAAAATCAAACTTGAGTACCAATAAATTGCCCAATATTGTGAATGTTAATGATTGTGATAATTTGAAGAGTAAACTTGATCATGAGCCTAATGGTATAAATCATATGAAAAGGAATCGAGTTCTATGCATATTAGTGATGTTACTTGCTTTTATTGCGGTAAGAAGGGTCATACAGTAAATACTTGTCGGGCTAGAAATAGCTCTAATTATTGTTGGAGACCTAAAAGTCTCAAGACAAATCCCAAAGGATCCAAGCACTTGAGGGTACCACAAAACAATGTTATATTAGGTACCCGGAGAAATAATAATCGAAGAAAATTCATACCGCCAAGAAAACATCAAATGACCATTTCATTTGATCAAAGGAAAAAACATTTTCAACAAAGTCATTTTCCAAGAAGAGGAAATAATCAAAAATGGGATAAACAAAATCCTTGGAAGTGGCAAAGACATCATCAACAAGATGATTTTCCAAGAGAAAGACACTTTCAAAAATGGGAAAGCCACAATGCTTGGAAATGAAGCAATTGGAGAAACCATCATCAACAAGAAGATTTTCAAAAGGGAAGATACCATCAACAATGGGAACGGCACAACCCATGAAAATAGCGTAATTGGTAACCCGTATCTCCCTATTTAAATATGCATTTTATTTTGTTATTATGCATGATTTTATTTGTGTCTTAATTGCAAAACGAGTTTTCAAGTATTTATTTTTAATAAGGTCTTCAATATATATTTGTGTTTTTAAAATTTTTTTGAAAAAGAAGACCTTATATGATGTTTTTAAAACTCTTGTGCATTTTTGTAGACTAAAGTGTGTTATCATCTCTTATGGATTTTTATGGCATGAGCTTACTTGTGATATCTCTTAGCCTACACTTTTATCATTATGATTTGTGCTAGATTTGTTTTAAGAATTGTGTAGGATTTACATATTTTCACAAATGGCCATTTACGTCATTTTTGTCAAGAAAGGCATTAATTATCGAGTACGTTTACTTGGGTTATTCTAACTCTTATAGACTCGATATATATATATATATATATATATATATATATATTGCCATGTGCCTATGTGCTTGTTTTTCATAGTATTTCATACAAGTGTCATTAAGAGGATTTTTAGATTCTTTGAAAGGCACTATTCGATATTTGATTGCACATATTTGCTTTGTCAACTCTTGTTCAAATATTTTTTTTTAAATGAGGTCTCAACTATATGCTATCGGATTTTCAAATTTCAAAAGAGACATTTTGTAGCTTTCTTAAGCTTATTTGAACTTGCATGATTTATTAGACTCTTGATGATTTTCTAAATGCATAAGTTCGTGTTTTTGCTTCATGGTCTATATATATATAGTGTCTATTTCTACTATGCTCTTATGCAAGATATTTTTGTGATTAATGATTGAGGCATGTTTTTACACTTGGGCTATTTTTTCTTGCTTATATAAGCGTCTTTGGTAATGAGTTTGTTAAGTTGTGTAGATGAGAAATGAAGTACTCCAAATATTAGTTACCTCAAAATATTTGGATGTAAATGTTTAGATCAATTGGATGCCCTATGATGATAGTGATGATGAAGACAAAAATGGTATTAGGAACAAACTCGATGACCAAGGCAACATTGGTCGAACTAAGGCGAGGTTAGTAGCTCGAAGGTATTTTCAAGAAGAAGGTAATTAATTTTGATGTAACATTTGCACTCATAGCACATTTAGTAGCTATTTGCATTTTACTTGCCCATTCTTGTTTTGAGAAAATTTCAAGCTTTACCAAATGGATGTTAAATCCAATTTTCTAAATGGTTTTATTCAAATAGAAGTCTATCGGAGTTTAAAATTTTTAGGCCAAATGACTTTTATAAAAAGGCCTTGTACGGTTGATACAAGTACCGCCAAGAAAACATCAAATGACCATTTCATTTGATCAAAGGAGAAAACATTTTCAACAAAGTCATTTTCCAAGAAGAGGAAATAATCAAAAATGGGATAAACAAAATCCTTGGAAGTGGCAAAGACATCATCAACAAGATGATTTTCCAAGAGAAAGACACTTTCAAAAATGGGAAAGCCACAATGCTTGGAAATGAAGCAATTGGAGAAACCATCATCAACAAGAAGATTTTTAAAAGGGAAGATACCATCAACAATGGGAACGGCACAACCCATGGAAATGGCGTAATTGGTAACCCGTATCTCCCTATTTAAATATGCATTTTATTTTGTTATTATGCATGATTTTATTTGTGTCTTAATTGCAAACGAGTTTTCAAGTATTTATTTTTTAATAAGGTCTTCAATATATATTTGTGTTTTTAAAATTTTTTTGAAAAAGAAGACCTTATATGATGTTTTTAAAACTCTTGTGCATTTTTGTAGACTAAAGTGTGTTATCATCTCTTATGGATTTTTATGGCATGAGCTTACTTGTGATATCTCTTAGCCTACACTTTTATCATTATGATTTGTGCTAGATTTGTTTTAAGAATTGTGTAGGATTTACATATTTTCACAAATGGCCATTTACGTCATTATTTGTCAAGAAAGGCATTAATTATCGAGGTACGTTTATTTGGGTTATTCTTACTCTTATAGACTCGATATATATATATATATATATATATATATTGCCATGTGCCTATGTGCTTGTTTTTCATAGTATTTCATACAAGTGTCATTAAGAGGATTTTTAGATTCTTTGAAAGGCACTATTCGATATTTGATTGCACATATTTGCTTTGTCAACTCTTGTTCAAATATTTTTTTAAATGAGGTCTCAACTATATGCTATCGGATTTTCAAATTTCAAAAGAGACATTTTGTAGCTTTCTTAAGCTTATTTGAACTTGCATGATTTATTAGACTCTTGATGATTTTCTAAATGCATAAGTTCGTGTTTCTTGCTTCATGGTCTATATATATAGTGTCTATTTCTACTATGCTCTTATGCAAGATATTTTTGTGATTAATGATTGAGGCATGTTTTTACACTTGGGATATTTTTCTTGCTTATATAAGCGTCTTTGGTAATGAGTTTGTTAAGTTGTGTAGATGAGAAATGAATTACTCCAAATATTAGTTACCTCAAAATATTTGGATGTAAATGTTCTAGATCAATTGGATGCCCTATGATGATAGTGATGATGAAGACAAAAATGGTATTCCGGAACAAACTCGATGACCAAGGCAACATTGGTCGAACTAAGGCGAGGTTAGTAGCTCGAAGGTATTTTCAAGAAGAAGGTAATTAATTTTGATGTAACATTTGCACTCATAGCACATTTAGTAGCTATTTGCATTTTACTTGCCCATTCTTGTTTTGAGAAAATTTCAAGCTTTACCAAATGGATGTTAAATCCAATTTTCTAAATGGTTTTATTCAAATAGAAGTCTATCGGAGTTTAAAATTTTTAGGCCAAATGACTTTTATAAAAAGGCCTTGTACGGTTGATACAAGTACGCCTAAGAAAACATCAAATGACCATTTCATTTGATCAAAAGAGAAAACATTTTCAACAAAGTCATTTTCCAAGAAGAGGAAATAATCAAAAATGGGATAAACAAAATCTTTGGAAGTGGCAAAGACATCATCAACAAGATGATTTTCCAAGAAAGACACTTTCAAAAATGGGAAAGCCACAATGCTTGGAAATGAAGCAATTGGAGAAACCATCATCAACAAGAAGATTTTCAAAAGGGAAGATACCATCAACAATGGGAACGACACAACCCATGGAAATGGCGTAATTGGTAACCCGTATCTCCCTATTTAAATATGCATTTTATTTTGTTATTATGCATGATTTTATTTGTGTCTTAATTGCAAAACGAGTTTTCAAGTATTTATTTTTAATAAGGTCTTCAATATATATTTGTGTTTTTAAAATTTTTTGAAAAAGAAGACCTTATATGATGTTTTTAAAACTCTTGTGCATTTTTGTAGACTAAAGTGTGTTATCATCTCTTATGGATTTTTATGGCATGAGCTTACTTGTGATATCTCTTAGCCTACACTTTTATCATTATGATTTGTGCTAGATTTGTTTTAAGAATTGTGTAGGATTTACATATTTTCACAAATGGCCATTTACGTCATTATTTGTCAAGAAAGGCATTAATTATCGAGGTACGTTTACTTGGGTTATTCTTACTCTTATAGACTATATATATATATATATATATATATATTGCCATGTGCCTATGTGCTTGTTTTTCATAGTATTTCATACAAGTGTCATTAAGAGGATTTTTAGATTCTTTGAAAGGCACTATTCGATATTTGATTGCACATATTTGCTTTGTCAACTCTTGTTCAAATATTTTTTTTTAAATGAGGTCTCAACTATATGCTATTGGATTTTCAAATTTCAAAAGAGACATTTTGTAGCTTTCTTAAGCTTATTTGAACTTGCATGATTTATTAGACTCTTGATGATTTTCTAAATGCATAAGTTTGTGTTTTTGCTTCATGGTCTATATGTATAGTTCTATTTCTACTATGCTCTTATGCAAGATATTTTTGTGATTAATGATTGAGGCATGTTTTTACACTTGGGCTATTTTTCTTGCTTATATAAGCGTCTTTGGTAATGAGTTTGTTAAGTTGTGTAGATGAGAAATGAAGTACTCCAAATATTAGTTACCTCAAAATATTTGGATGTAAATGTTCTAGATCAATTGGATGCCCTATGATGATAGTGATGATGAAGACAAAAATGGTATTCCGGAACAAACTCGATGACCAAGGCAACATTGGTCGAACTAAGGGAGGTTAGTAGCTCGAAGGTATTTTCAAGAAGAAGGTAATTAATTTTGATATAACATTTGCACTCATAGCACATTTAGTAGCTATTTGCATTTTACTTGCCCATTCTTGTTTTGAGAAAATTTCAAGCTTTACCAAATGGATGTTAAATCCAATTTTCTAAATGGTTTTATTCAAATAGAAGTCTATCGGAGTTTTAAATTTTTAGGCCAAATGACTTTTATAAAAAGGCCTTGTACGGTTGATACAAGTACCCGTATATGGTTTGATAGACTTAGCTATTCTTGCTAAATGATTTTACAAAAGGTAAAGTTGATACTACACTTCTTGTTTTGAAAAAGGGCAAGGTTGTTTACTTGTGCAAATTTATGTTGATAATATTTTTGGTCCTACTAATGAATATTTGTGCAAGATATTTTTCAAGTCAATGCAAGGTGAACCTAAGATGATCATGATGAGGAAGCTCAAATTTGATCATTGGAATTCAAGTTCAACAATGCCAAGAAGGTGATTATATTCCACACTCAAAAGAAGAAGTGAGGCATTGAAGAAGAAAGAACCATTTCAACCTATATGGCCACAAATGTGAAAATTGACAAAGGTTGAGGTAGGCATGTTGATTGACAAACGAATTCGAGATATGTTTATCCGTTTATTACTCCTTAGACTCGACATTCTATATGTCTTATGTCTATATGCTCGACTTAAAACAATCCCAACAAATCTCTTTAAAGTGCCGTTAATAGAAAGTTTCAAATACTTGTAAGGCACTTCTTCTTATGACTTGTTCATCCAAAGTTTTAAAACATTATTATTTTTCGGGATAACAAGTCCGGTATAAATTTTATTTTTCAAAATATGGTTTGTCATAATCGAACTAAACATATTAAGATTCGATATTTTTAAGGGATCACATGTTTTAACAAAAACTTGAGATATGTTTAATTCCGTCTCAAGAATAACTCGCGGACTTTTTAATCGCTCACCGCCGAGTATTTTACCTCATTTCGAGCTTGATTATGACATAATGCATATTTGAATGAGGTCTACATTTGCATTTTCCACGTTTTCAAAACTTAGGGGCAAAAATCGGATTTTTAGGTCAAATTTCGGACTTTCAAAAAGCGAGAGCAGAACAGTGGGATGCGGGCAGGCCGACCGGTCTCCCACTAGCTTGACCGGTCGCCCATGCCTGTGACCGGTCGCCCTTAAGAAATTTTGGCTTAAATGCGTCTGTTTTCCAGACTTAGTCATTTTAGGCTCATTTTGGTCATTGTTCGTCCCTTTCGTAAAATGCACACAAATTTCACTCCAAATTTATTTTGTTGCATACATTTCATATCTTGGACCTATTTAGGCTTGATTATCATCATCATTGTTCGTCTTTACCGATTTAATGGTAAGAATTCTACTTCCTTATATCAATTGGGTTGAACCCTTGAGAACTTGGCCTATATGTATTTTCTTGATGAAATTTGTATATGTTTGTGATGAGATTGTTATTTATGATATATTGTATTGTGTTTAAACTGATTTGGTGATGAAAAACTTGGCTTGATTGCATTTACAAAGGCTATATATATCTTCTTCAATTTTTGGCCTTGTCAAGTGTTCAATAAAATGTCTCAATGAAAAATTCATCACTTACATGATTCTCTCGATTTCAAAAGCCTTGTATATTTATAGAGATCATGTTTTGTAAATCAAATGAGTCTTAATAAGCTTCTACAAGTCGTATGATCGACTCTTTCCTCCTATTTGGTCTATAAGCTTCAATGTTCAAATAGCACGATACATCGGTTTAGTTGCGCACTTTGATATGATTATATGATGTTTTTATCGTGCTAACATCATTTTTGATGATTACAAAGGGGTAAAAACAGGTTATAAGCTCATTAGCTCATAAAAGCTAAGTTAAGCTAAACAAAAGAAGCTACTCTCGATTTCAAAAGCCTTGTATATTTATAGAGATCATGTTTTGCAAATGAAATGAGTCTTAATAAGCTTCGCAAGTCGTATGATCGACTCTTTCCTCCTATTTGGTCTATAAGCTTCAATGTTCAAATAGCTCGATACATCGGTTTAGTTGCGCACATTGATATGATTATATGATATTTTTATCGTGCTAACATCATTTTTGATGATTCAAAGGGGAGAAACAGGTTATAAGCTCATTAGCTCATAAAAGCTAAGTTAAGCTAAACAAAAGAAGCTATAAGATATGACTTCCTAAAGTCATAAGTTGTGGATTATACTTAGTCCAATTGTTGTATGATGAACTTATATACTTGTCTAATGATGTTTTGTTGACAGGGGGAGCTTATAAGCTCTTGTACTTAAGTTCAATATGTAAAAGTTGAAGCTTTTAGCTTGTGGTTGATTGCTTTTACATTACTCTTGTTGTGCATATTGATAGGGGGAGCTTTTGCTATATATGTTTAATATCTCTACTCCCATCCTTGTGATTATATTACGTAGAATGTTATCGCTCACAACAGATAGTTCCTTTTAACCGGTAAAATTGTTTTGTTTTCAAAATCGACCTCGTTAAAATTGTTTTGGTTTGTAATCATCAAAAAGGGGGAGATTGTTTGATAAATGGTTTTATCATGATTTTGATGATTTTGTTTTTATACCAAAACAATGGTTTTAAAGGTTGTCCAAATACTCCTAAATGATTTAAAATGGTTTTAATATTTTTCCGGAGTATTTCCTCAAGTTTATTTTCGATAATATTGGACAACACTTTTTATGATTTTATGTCAATGGGTTTTTACATTGAAACTATGTTTCTAAAAGTTGTCCTAATACTCCCGATTAGTCTAAAATGCTTTTAATTTTTTTTAGGAGTATTTATTGGAATTTATATCGGATAACACTTTTTGTGTTAATGGGTTATTTCATCAAAACTATATTTATAATGTTGTCCTAAATACTCCCGATCGGTTTAAAATGTTTTTACGAATTTTTTGAAGTATTTCTTGTGGTTTATTTTCGACAAAAATCGGACAACATTTCATTTAGGAGGTCGACAAGTCGACCAAAGAGGCGGCAAATACACTGGGAACACATTTCGTAAGAAAGCGAGAACTCGCGAAACCTCAAAAATTGGTCGGGGTGACCGGTCCCTATAGGGGCGGCCGGTCGAGCCCCCCAACGACCGGTCTCCCGATGAAATTTGATGTGTTCTTTTCAAATCTTATTAGTGCGTGACGGTCGCCCTAATATTTGAATGACAAAATTCTAAGTTGTGTGCGGTGTGACTTTTCCCTAAATTGTGGGATTGATTTCTAACAACTATAATCTTGATTTTAATTGCAATTTTTTTGTAGATATCAGATTCCAAGAGGAGCCTATCAAGTATCAATCATCTTCTATAAATAGAGGAAGATTTGAAGCACAACAATAGAGAGAAAACTACAACACAACAAGATAAACTCAAGAATACACTTGTTCTTACATTGTCTTATTTCTTGTTGTAATTTGCCTTGCTATTCACTTTCACATCCTTGAGGTCTAGGCTATTCTTGATTACACTTGCACTCAATTGTATTATTCATTATCGAGTTGTAATCTTGAATTTGTAGGTTATCATTCAACACAAGATATCCTTGTGAGTGTTCTTGTGGTAAGAACACACTTGGGTGATCTAGTTGTTAGGTGTAAGAAGATTGTGGTAATCTTCTTGTTGAGGTGTTGAAGAATTTGATATTATTCAAGGTTGAAGATTGTGGTAATCTTCACAAGGTGTCGTTGGAGATTGTGGTAATCTTCAAAGGGAGATTGTGGTAATCTCGAAAGGTGGTGTTGAAGAAGAGTGTGGTGCTCTTCAAGGTGTTGTTGTAAGTTGGTGTTGTATTAATTTTGGTAATTAATAAAATCTTTTTCTTTTTGAAATCCATCCGGATATCTTTGGGGTGGTAGAGGATTAGGCCCTAGGTGGGTTGAACCTCTTTAAATCGGCGTGTGTTGTTTACATTCCGCACCTTAATTATTGTCTTTGAGCTTTCGGTTTGAAAAAGAGGGTAAAATCGAAAAGATGGAGATAATCTATTCACCCCCCCTCTTGATTATCGTAGCCGCTTGGACTTAAAGTTAAGATTTTGCAGGAATTTTTTTTTGGTGTTTCGGAACTAGCTTGATGACCAAGGCAATACATGTTCGAAACAAGGCAAGGTTAGTAGCTCAAAGATATTGTCAAGAAGAAGGTATTGATTATGATGAAACATTTGCACCCGTAACACGTTTAGAAGCTATTCGTATTTTACTTGCCTATTTTTGTTTTTAAAAATTTCAAGCTTTACCAAATAGATGTTAAATCCGGTTTTTTTTTAAATTGTTTTAGTCAAGAAGAAGTCTATGTAAAACAACCTCTGGGATTTGAAAATTTTTCTAGGCCAAATGATGTTTACATACTTAAGAAGGCCTTATACGGTTTAAAACAAGCACCCCGTGCATGGTATGATAGACTTAGCTCTTTTCTTTTGCAAAATGGATTTACAAGAGGTAAAATTGATACTACTCTCTTTGTTTTTGAAAAAGGGCAAGATTTCTTATTAGTGCAAATTTATGTTAATGATATTATTTTTGGTGCTACTAATGAATCCTTGTGCAAGAAATTTTCTAAGTTAATGCAAGGTGAATTCGAGATGAGTATGATGGGGGAGCTCAACTTCTTCCTTGAACTTCAAATTAAGCAATGCCAAGAAGGTACTTATATTTCACAATCAAAGTATAGCATTGAAGAAGGAAGGACCATCACTACTCCTATGACAACCAACATCAAGTTAGATAAAGATGCTAAAGGCATATTGGTTGACAAACAAATTCGAGGTATGCTTATCTACTTTTATTATTCCCATAGACTCGACATTTGTATGTCTTATGTCTATATGCTCGACTTCAAAACAATCCCAACGAATCTCATTAAGGTGTCGTTAAAAGAAATTTTCAAATATTTGAAAGGCACTTCTTCTTATGGCTTGTTTTATCCAAAGTTTTAAAACGTTCTTATTTTTCGGGATAGCAAGTCTGGTATATATTATTTCTCTAAAGACGGTTATTCGTATTCGAACTAAACATATTGAGATCCAATATCCCTTTCTAGGGGATTGCTTTTCTTAAACGAAAAATTGAGATGTGTTTAATTCCGTCTCAAGGATAACTCGCGGACATTTGCTTTTAATCGTTAACCGCCGAATCTTTTACCTCATTTCAAGCTTGATTAAACATAATGTATATTGAATGAGGTCTTTTTTTTGCATTTTGTTCGTTTTTAAAACTTAGGGGTAAAAATCGAATTTTTGGTTCAAAATTCGGACAGAACCCCTAATAGAGCTCCAGGGACCAGTCTGAGGGAGGGGGACCGGTCGACCTACACCTGGACCGGTCAACCCCCCCTTGGACCGGTCGCCCAGAGAAATTTCAGTGTTAAAATGAGTTCTGTCCAATACTTAGGCGTTTTGTGTTCTACTTTTTCAAATTCGCACTCCTTTGCAAATTTCACACACAATTCACTCAAAATGATTTTTTTTCTTGCAAATTACATATTTTTGAGTTTATACTATTGCTATATCATCCATGATACCCGACCTCTCCGATTAATTGGTAAGAATTCTTCTTTTATATCTCAATTGGGTTGAACCCTTGAGAATGTGCTTCATCTTTAATATTTTGTTGGAATTCTTATATATTTGTGTTGGGCATGGTGATTGTTGTTGGATGAATTCTGTAAAATTGCTTTTGCTAATGAAAAATTTGGCTTGATTAATTTTACAAGGGCTATATACATCTTCTTTGTTATTTGACGCCGCCAAGTGCTCGATAAAACGTTTCAATGAAAAATTCATCACCTACATGACTCTCTCATTTTTAAAAGTCTTATATATTTATAGAGATCATGTTTTGCAAATCAAATGAGCTTTTATGAGCTTTTACAAGTCATATGATCATCTCTACCCTTAGCTTTTGGAATTTAAGCTTCATTATTCGAAAGCTCGATAAATCGACTTTAATGCGCACTTTGATATGATAATATGATGTTTTTATTGTTCTAACATTCTTTTTGATGATTCCAAAGGGGAAGAAACATGATACAAGCTCTTTAGCTCAAAGAATCTAACATAAGCTTGCGAAAGAAGCTATAAGTTGTGGCTATTAAAAGCCAAAAGTTGTGGATTATACTTAGTCCATTTGTTGTATTATAGACTTAATTACTTGTCTAATGATGTTTTGTTGACAGGGGGAGATTTTAAGCTCATGATATTAAGCTTCTATTGTAAAAAGCTGAGCGTTTAGCTTTTGATTAATTGCTTCTATATTACTCTTGTTGTGCATGTTCATAGGCGGAGCTTTTGCAAAAATGTTTTTAAAAATCTCTACTCCCATCCTTGTGATTATTATGCGTGGAATGTTGTCGCTCTCAACGGATAGTTTATTTTTAACCGAAATTTTTTTTTTGTTTTGAAAATCGACCTCTTTAATTTGTTTTGGTTTGTAATCATCAAAAAGGGGGAGTTTGTTAGATAAATGGTTTATCATGATTTTGATAATTTTGTTTTTACACCAAAACAATGTTTCTAAATGTTGTCCAAATACTCCTAGATGATTTAAAATATTTTTACTAATTTTTCAGAGTATTTCTTAGAGTTTATTATTCGATAAAAATTGGACAACACTTTTAATGATTTTGTGTTAATGCATTTTTACACCAAAACAATGTTTCTAAATATTGTCGAAATACTCCAGATCGATTTAAAATATTTTTACTATTTTTTCAGAGTATTTCATGAAGTTTATTTTCGACAAAAATTGGACAACACTTCTGTCTCGTGTTCAACCGGTCACCCTATAGGGCAACCCGTGTCCGAAAGTTGAGTTTTGAAAGAAATGAGGCGTTTGAAAACCCCAGAGGTCGACCGGTCGCGTAAAAAGGGTGCCGGTACTGGAGAAATTACGAAACTCTATAACTCTCAAAATGAAGCGGGGGTGACCGATCCAAGGGTAGGGTGACCGGTCCAACCCTATGGTTACCGGTCCAACCCCACTTGGACCGGTCCACATGTTGGTTTTTTGTGTTAATTCATTTTTACGTATTAGAGCGCGACCGTCGCCATACCATTTTGACAACAAATTCTAAGCTGTTGTGCGGAGACAATTTTTCCTCAATTTATGGTGTTGATCTCTATGACTATATTCTTCAATTGTCTTGCAATTTTTTTACGATTTCAATCCTCTAGGAGGAGCCTATCAAGTTCAAGACATCCTCTATAAATAGATGAAGAATTAAAGCAACACAACAAGAGAGAATACTACAACACAACAAGATACATTCAAGCAAACACTTTTGTTCTTCAATTTCAATATTCTTGTTGTAATAGCCTAAGGTCTTTCACTTTAACATCTTGAGGTCTAGGCTTTATTCTTAATTACACTTGCACTCAAAATTGTATATTTCATTATCGAGTTGTAATCTTGAATTTGGGTTCATCATTCAACACAAGATATCCTTGTGAGTGTTCTTGTGGTAAGAACACACTTGGCTGATCTTAGGTGTTAGGTGTAAGAAGATTGTGGTAATATTCTTGTTGAAGAGTTTGGTGCTCTTTGAGGTGTTGAAGAATTTGGTGTTCTTCAAGTTAGAATATTGTGGTGATCTTCACAAGGTGGCGTTGCAATAATATTGTGGTAATCTTCAAGGGAGATTGTTGTAATCCCCAAAGAGGTGTTGTAAGGTGATGTTGTATTAATTGTGGTAATTAATAGTTTTTTTTTCTTTTTGAAATCCATCCCGGAGATACTGGGGTGGTAGAGGATTAGGCCCTAGGTGGGTTGAACCTCTATAAATCGACGCGTGTTGTTTACTTCCCGCTTCCATTCTTGTCTTGGCTTGTTTGATTCGAAAAAGAGGGCATAATTGAGAAAATAGGCATAATCTATTCACCCCCTCTAGATTATCGTAGCCACTTGGACTTACATCAACTTCCATTCGCAAGAGCGGTGTCGCCCTCTCCTTGTGGGGGGCTTTGCCTGATGAAGTTCGTATATCCTGGGAAACCTCCAGGCTCTCCTAATAAAGCTTCCTGGAATGCCTTGAGGCATCATGATGCGGCTGATGCCACGTGAAGACCACCGCGGGCTCCACCCGCTGCTGAAGACCCTGTCCTTGGAGATTAGGATGAAAGAGAAGAAAGTCGTTGTGAAAATCAGGAAGAGCCTCCACCAGTTGAAGAATCTCAAGTAGTGCAGCCTAGCCAAGCCAACTCGCGAGCAACTGCACTGATAAAAAGGAGCCCTTTGGCCCCTGTTATTTTGACTGAACCTCTACCTTGGGGAATGAAGACCCTTGGAGTACGACGAAACCCGAGATCCACAGGAACACCTGGACAAATTCTACACCAAGACCGATCTATAAGACATGACGGATGCCTCCTACTGCGCGCAAGGTGTTCCGCACAACTCTGACCAAGCGGATGCTGGCTTGGTTCATCCAGAAGGACCACCTAAAAGACTTTATGGATCAGAGCAAGTTCAACCATGATCAGAGGCCACACGAAGAAGAACCTCAATGGGACCAACGCCGCTCAGACACCCGTAGAGTAGAGGCGCGAAACTCATATAGCCGGAGTCATCAATATGATCTCCAGAGGACCATAAGCAAAGGATGCCAGAAGCACTCTCCGAGAATGCATCAAAAAGCAGATGGGATGTCCAAAGGATCGCCCGGGAATGTTATGTTGCCACTCTGGAGATGGGCAACCTTCCCTGACTAGATAATGAGGGTGGGCCCAGTCATTAGAATCGAAGATCTTGCGAGCTTCCGCAATCACTAGTTCTTCCTCGCTCTCTGGCGGCTTTAGTATTTCTCATTTACTTTTAGTTGTTTCCGCCCAAGAGGCGTTAAACATTTATTTACATTTCAGATTATATTTCCTCCTCGGGCGTAAAAACGTTATCATTATAATGAGTAAAAGTACTTTCACATTTCTAACAGTTAATGTCCAAATATGGCCACGACCAATGACCATTTGGGCGCTCTCCTCAACAAACCCTATCTTTTCGACTAAGGCCCAAGATGGGAGGGGTCTCCTCACGGGGGTCCTCATACTCCCCCGCTAAGACCCTGGAGGGGAATATCTCACTCGGCTAAGACCCCGAGTGGGAAGACCCCATTTGGCTTGTAAGGCTTTACATTTGAGCGAGCCTCTGGGGTTCCATAATCTGCTGAATAGAGATGACACTTGATCGATGCTAATAATTCTAGGGACCATGATTTTTCCAATCAGTGAAGAAGATATATCTTGTGACTGAGTATGGATAGTGTCGGCGTCGAGACTGGATTTTGCTTCCTCTCCCAGATATAATTTTGCATAGATTTGGATCAGTGAGTCTTCCATGAGAGGGGACGTGCATAACATTCAAAAGAGGTAGATTTAGAGTAGATTCCGGCTATGATGATCAGTGAAACCACCCGACAAGGAGTTGGAGATCTACAAAACAAAAGAAAATGTGAGGGTGAAGATAAGAAAAGGATAGGGGGAGGGGAATCTTGGGACCAACAAGGGGTGTAGCAGAGCAATAAGGGAAAGAAGACGAAAAAGGACGTGTAGCATGGAGTTATGGTGGGCAGGAAGTTATATGTGTAGCAGAAAGTTGTGGTGGGGAATGGTTGTTTTGGTTGTGCATGGCGGACGGTGGGAGGAGCAAGCAGGCAAGAGAGGGTGGAATAGAGAGGTGGGCGTGGGTGACAGGATGCGCACGGGGGGAATGGTTTGGACAATGCTTGGCGGAAACCAAGACTATGCGCTCAAGGGGATTCTCCGAGAGAATTCCTTAGGACCTTTGCGACCTGCCATATGGTCTGACAAGTCTGGAAACGTGATAGTAATCACTAACACTTTGCATCTTAATCGTAAACATTAACCATCAATCAATTCATAGGGTGAAAATTTGATTTCTTTGGTAAATAATGGTCAAATATTGCATTTAAAGCAGCAATCTAGTCTAAGAAGCAGCAAATCTTTGCATTGATACGGGAGGGATAATGATTGTTATATCTAACAAAATTCGATAATAGTTTCGGTGGTTCGAAATGTACTGCCTGTTTCAATGAATATGACCAATTACTAGACATATATAGCAATAAGATCGTAGTAATGCCTCAATCACTATGACGAAAATTCACAAGACCTCAAAGTGTAAATGCCAAATTCAATGACACGGGAGTCGGGACTCCACTTATAGTCCATATATAAGGGTTTACTATTTTCTACTATATTGTATCTAATGTCTTAATTTATCATATAAATGTCATGTGTATTAGACATTATCATTATTGTATACCACAATTTTAATTTACCAGATGAATATTATGTATATAAAATGATGTCGTTAGCATATGTGATTAAAGGTATAAGCCCACCTCCCAGGTAGAGCCATTAAGAAAGTGGGTTGGGTCGGGTTGACTAAATGTTTATAACTATGGACCCAACTTGGCCCACTAGATGGCATAGTTAACAAAAGTTAAGGGCAGAGCCCAGGTCGAGCCCATCGGGCCAACACATAAAATTGGGTGGGGATGATTCAAAAATAACCCCAGCAGCTATTTTCCTCCACCCAGCCCAATCCAAATCACATTTTTATGCATAAAATATGTTGGACATGTTGGGCCACTAGGGCCTCTTGGGTCATGCTAAAGTAGACTCAATGTTGGGCCTATATGAAAATAGCCCAACCCAAACCTACCTTTGGATGATCGGGTCGAGCTGGGATTTGCGAGCTAGCAATCATGGAGGTTCATTATTCGAACACTTTTTTGCTCACTCTAAATATATATATATATAACAAATTAGCGTGGGCCTGGCGTAGTTGGTCCAATTAATAGGCTGGCTCCGTCCTCAACGTTTGGGCCCAATAGGGGCCTACTTTATATATACAAACCAACCAGTTAGCTCGGTCCTATTCATGGGCAGGTCTTGAGCCAATGCCGCGAGGTGCATAGGCCGGGATTAATCGCACCGCTGACATCTTTATATATGTTATTCACTTGGGCTACGTTTGGTTGGATTTGTGTAATGAGCTTGATTAAAGCCCACCTGATCTTTCACTGGCTTTGTCCAATGGATACAATGTGGCTTAATGACTTGTTTGTTTGATAGATTGGGTTGCGGGATATGCGTTGGTTTATTAATTGTTTGTTTGGTTGAATGTGGATAAGAGGAGCCCATATAGAGTATTTTACTTTTGTGCCCTTTATTTGCTATTGATTTACCAATTTTACGCCTCCACGTCCAAAGAGATTTCCTTTGTGATAATACCAGGCCAAGTCGCCTAAAGATTGCATAGATCCTAAAAATAAATGACAGATCCTTGTAGCCACCTTCTCTAAACATAATGTCGCTGGTTAAATCATTGATGAGGTAGGCTGTTGGAGGAGGGTTATCTCAATTTAGGTAAGAAGGGGTTATTTAGAAATTGGAAGTTGGAAGAGGAATTAGTTTTTTTTCTTTGTAGTAGGAGGAGGTTATTTAGGCTAAGAAATATAAGAGAGTTTTTGGTGGAGAAATATTTGTTTGTATTTATTCTTCTCAAATTTTGGCTTGTTACAAAATGATCAAGACACCCCTATTTATACTAGTACAACTTCCTAACCAATGGCTAGGATTTATTTGATCTAATGGCTATAATTCATCCACTAGAATCATCGTCCAAAATATCTACTTTCCTAGAACATTCTACAAACTTTTCTACAAATAATATCTAAGATATTTTCTGAAGACATTTCTAGATAAATTCTAGAACTTGGGCCATTTGGGCTTGGGCTCTTATTTTATTCTTTTAACTCAAATATATATTTTCAAGCCCAATATTAATTGGACCAAAATCAAGTTTAAATCCAACATAGGCTTCGCGCTAAAATTGGTATACACTTGTTCAATAGTTTTCCTGTGTTATTTGGATTTACATCCCATAAATCATATATCTACCAACTAAAGGTTGTTGGATCTTTAGCTTTTACTCTTTTACTATAAATTGTTAGGATTTATTGTTTATTATAAGCGTGTAATGATGGTTTATTTTGCAATTCCCCAACAATGTTGATTTTTTCATTCATTAGGTTTTGAATGCCGATTGTCAGGTTTTAATTGTTTGGGGGTAGTTAGATAAATTCGCGAAACAAAGAAATGAGATGGAATTTATATCTCACTCCCAAGGTGGGATCTATTATCACTTTTTTGGTGTGATAAAGAGCCGAGCCATATTATTTTCAAGAGCTTTGTTTGTTTGAACCAAACAAAATAAACAGATGAAAATAATGTAAATGGGTGTGATATCACACCCATAATACCCAACCAAATGTAGCCTTCATGTATTGAAAGAACTAATGAATTAATGTTGTATCTTTTTTTTTTTTTTGTTTCTCTTATATAGGAATAATAATAGGGCGGGTTCGGAGAGGGTCTAGACCCGGTTAAATAGGTCCGGGCAGGTCTTGGGTGTAAAAATCCAAAATTCTCCGGGTCCGGGGAGGGTCCAGGTTCAATAGATTTGAGTGACATGCCACTATTTTTGTATATTCAAGATCTTATTAGATTTGAGTGTTAAATTGATTTTAATTTAATTACTACTATAACATTTTATAATATTATAATTTATTTTTGAAAAAAAATCTTATAATATTGTATTTTGAATATTTATTTTGAGTATTATTTGAGTACTACTGCAAGATCCTAATAATATTTTTTTTTGATAAAAAGTCATAATAGTAGCGAAATAGTTGTAAAATGTAATTATAATAAGTTTCATAATTACATTTTTTTTTTACTTATTGACATTGAATTGCTTTTGAAAATTTGGCCACAAACAAAAAAAAAATAATTATTGCAATTAAAAAAACATATGGCATGCAGATTTTGGAGCGGGGCGGGGCAAGTCCCAGGTTTTGATTTTTCTTAGCGGGGCGGATACCGTGTTTGGCTAAACCCCCGCCCCATTGTCATCCCTACTTTTTTACAAACAGGTGTTACTTTCCCATTGGTCCAAAACCATTATAAAAGGACCACCTTCAGCAGGGATATTAAACACACGAAACAAAAACTTAAAGAACAAAAAAAAGATCCCAATATGTCAGCCAAATTACAATACCGTCTGATTTTGGTCTCTGCTATTATGCTCCTGATCACCACCTCCTGTACCTGTGATGCTAATGAAGAGAGTGTTAAAAAGAATGATGGTCTTCTTACAGAATCACAAGACTCATACAGCAGGCTTCCACTCCAACATTTAGTTTCAGTAGTTCCCCGCAAACTCATCGGAAACAGCGTACACCCATCCCATCAGGTGCCACCTAAGCCTTCCAAATAGAAACCATGCAGCTGCAGCCGCCCAATTAGTACTGAATAAACTCATCATCAGCTTGTCAACTGGGTTAATTTTGTTAAATAAATATTATTCTATGTTCTGCTTAATTACCACTTACAAGTGTTGTTGTGGTAATTGGCTAGGAGAGTTAACCTGATGCAGTATTTCTCTAATGTTTGAAATGGAGTACTGTAATAAGATTAGATCCTGCTGCCTTGCACTTGCACACTGATGATGTTTATCTTTGAATTTCATTATGGCCTACGAACAATTAATGAATGTTTTATTTTTATTAGTCATAAATCTGATGTTAATTGGCTGGATTAAAAAATAATTGAATAGCTGTAACTGGAAGCGACTTGGAAATTCTAATTGTGCCTTAAGAATTGGAATTATTCATAAATGTCTATGACAATGGCCAGAAATTCTTTTTCTTCTTTTTCCATTTGAACAATCGTATATCTCCGAGATTCAGTAGTATAAACTAATTCAGTAGTATATATATATATATATATATATATATAGGGAGAGAGTTATATGAGACCAATCCTATCCACATATCTAGATTTTTTAATGGTTGTAATTAGAGCAAGAGGTAAATTAGTCATCCTACAAAATTACCCAATATTTATGAGATTCTTTTCGCATTATGATCACACAATCTATGCAAATCTCACGTCAAATTCAACGTGAACAAATCTCATATTTCTTCTTCTTCAACGCACTACTGTGAAATCATTCATCATTCTTCTTCAACGCACTATTGTGTGAAAAATGTTGCAGACAATTTGCCATAGTTGCTAGAGCTTGATTTCAGTTCGAAGTTTGCTTATGAAGATATAATTTGTTGCTTGTGCAGATGTGTCATGGTTTATATATCATTAACTACACAAGCAAGTCATAAGCAACAAATCCATACTACATAAGCAACAATCCGATACTACATAAGCAACAAATATATACTACGTATGCACCACGAATACATTAACTACATAAGCATGTCATAGCAACAAACCCATACTACATAAGCAACAAATCTATACTACATAAGCAACGAATATACACTACGTATGCACCACAGACACATTAACTATATAAGCAAGTCATAAGCAACAAACTCATACTACATAAGCAACAAGTCTATATTACATAATCAACGAATATACACTACGTATGCACCACGAATACATTAACTACATAAGCAAGTCATAAGCAACAAACCCATAGTACATAAGCGATAAGTCTATACTACATAAGCAATGAATATACACTACACATGCATCACAGATATATTAACTAAATAAGCAAGTCATAAGCAACAACCCTATACTACGTAAGCAACAAAGAATTTTTTTTGAAACTGAAACGCTGGAGAGAGAGTGTGCGTGAAGAGTGGGTGAAATCGCGTGAAAGAGGGAATGAAATCTTAGTAACGATTCTAAAGTGCCAAATTACCACCCTACCCTTTTTAATTGTTGAAACAAAAAAATAAACATAAAAAAGCTAAAAAAACTGGACCACCCAAAATTGTTGATCTATGGTTTGAATGTGTCCACATGGACTCACCCCAAGTAGGAGGACCTATTTGATCCATATTCTATATTATATATATATATATATATATATATATATATATATAAGATGCATAAGAAAAAATAGAATTCTAGATGATGGCATTAGTCTTAAACGATGTTTCTCCATGGATCAAGGATTTCAACCACTCGACTCCTAGAGTCTCAATCGAAATAACCAGCAACTATAACCCTGAACATTGAAATTAGCTAGGATTGATGAACTCAATTTTTGGGTCAAGCAACGGTAATCATGGGGTTCATGAGATGCAGAAGGAACTATGCTGAATTATCACTAGAAAAAAACTTCATGTTTACCGACACAATTACCAACATAAATGATTCAATTAAAATTTACAGTTGCCTAACTACAAATTACCGACAAAATAAAAAATATTATTTCCCCACCCCAAATAATACCTTTCAGCTATCGGAAAATCACTAACAATATACAAATTTTGCAACAAAAAAAAGGGTCCCCATACACTTCCCCTAAAACACCCAAAAATCAAAATGAAACCATACAAAAATTTCTTGATAAAGAATCACTTGATTTTATTTTGCTCAAGAATATAAACCGAGATGGCTTTTTGGTGATGCAAAAAATATATATTTCCCACTGAGTGACAAATTCTAACATGACACAAAATTATACGACACGAAAGTAACATGATATGAGTGGGTATTGAGGCTTGGTGGGTTAAGGTCAAAATATGGTCGAACCTGTATAAACCGAATAATAAATAGGTAATTGGATTAAATTTAACTTGAAATGACACGATTAATCCATTTGATTGAAAATGTTGGTAGTATAAAGATTAACATGTAATAGATTGAATAAGTTGTAAGTATAATTATTGATTTTAACAATTATGAAATGTATGTAAATAAAATGTTTGGTTTAAAATTAATAAACACATATAACTAATATTTTAGATGAATTATATATATATATATATATCATGACAAAAGAACACAAATAATATCATCTCATAATGAGAAATAGAATGAACTTGTTTAGAACACAAATAATAAAGAAAATTGGGTTAGGGTTTGAGAAAGTTATTTCTAACTAAATAATAAATAACTAACTAGGTAATGTTAAGAATATTTGACACAAATAGCATGTATTTTATATCTCGAACATGCCAGCGAACAATGGACAATGGTTTTGTTAAAACATCGAAAGTTGCGCCTCGGAGGAACAAATCGAACATCGATCACGGATTGCAAAATGAATGTCAACAATTTTCACGGACAAAATGAAGTTCAATTTCAATGTGTTTAGTCCTTTGGTAAAATGGTTATTTTCATCTTTTTATTCTCCCAAAATCAAATCAAATATAACTATACATTTTTCAATTGATATATTTTTCAAAAATTTTTTGACCTTCAAATGCCTCCAAAAGATTCTAATCATACACTCCATAACAGATACTCCCAAAAATGAAAATAATAAATCACACTCTTGGGAACCTTCCTGGACTTGGGGAAGAGCAAAACTAGAACACAAATAAGGAGATGGATCAACCATGTTTGTCTTAACAAGGAGATCGAAATATATTTTTCATTATTCAACCAAGTTGGGAACTCTATTTCACAAAAATGTCCCATATGCTTAAGAGAAAATGTTGAAATGATATCAATATCAATATTGAAGAATATTCAAGGAACAATACTAATGTTTTGCAAGATTGCAACTCATTTCTATAAATTCTTGAGGATAGGATCGAACCATATAAACATATTAAACCGTTGGATGAGTATAAATTAAATAATTACTAATATCAATTATAAGATTTGAAAGATGCCAACAAAAGATTTTTAATAAGGATAATTACAAAAAGTACCTTGAGGGTTGCAAATGGTAATTACAAAAAAACTCCGGGAAGTTTCAAATTTATAAAAAAAACCTTGACATTTGATCACGTCTTACATTTTCCCCATCATATGATCCCAAGTATGATTTCAAAACCCCTCTTTACATTTATAAAAATATTACAACTAACATTTTAAAATTAAGGGCTTATAATCAAACATGAGGAGAAGTTTTGTAATTTTGAAGATGGAGAGTGATTTTTTTTGTAATAACCTAAACCGATGAGATGAAGATGGAGTATAGTTTTTGTAACTATCAAAGGAAAAGTTTTAGTAATCTTCATCAAGATTGGTGGTCGTCACAACTTCCACACTATGCCGAAGGATCTTATATCCTTTATCTTGAGGATGTACCCCGAGAAAGATGCATTTTGAGGATGAAATTGAAGTTTGGACAAGGGTCCAAATTACTACAAATACTTTTTTTGAATAACTGTCAAAAGTTTTAGGAGGAGAAATATTTCTACATCGGAATATTTTGTGCAGTGGAGAAAGCATCCCACCGAACTTGAATGGAAGTTGAGCTTGAGATCAATGTGAGACCAAGATCCACAAATTTGAGTGTTTTTTCAACATTTTGAGAGGTGCATGGAATGAAGATTGTAGAATGCTTTTATTTTTGTGGAGAATTGTCTTTCAATCATTGAGATGAAATTGTCGTAGTGTAGACAATCGTGTAAATCTTGTAAATTCATCAAGAAAATGAACATAGTATTTATAACCATCACAAGAGGGGTTGCGGCAAAAGGACCCCAAACATCTGAATATATGAGATCAAAAGGAAAAGACTTTGTGAATTGAAGGAAAAGTTGATAGAATGATTATGATTTGTCCTTAACAAGACAAAAAGTATCATGAAACTCAATGAGAACATCATTATCTTTGGTAAATTGAGAGATGCTTAAATTTTTGCAATGCGGGACACACAAAAAGATTATTCAGAAGTAGCTTGTCATGACCATGGTAAGGAGACAAAATTAGTAACGATATAGGATTACAATCTCGAGATCGGTTGTATATGTAACCACTTTCCAATGACCAAACATGAATATATGTAGAAAAGATGCATATTTAGTTTTCCCAAAACCTTAATATGCAATTTAATACAAGAAAAAAAATCAAACCAATGGTTCCAAGTGTAATTCTATGTAAAAATCAAACCAATCGCGAGGATAAAACCTTAATATGCAATTCTATGTCAAAAATCAAACCGATGTAGAAAAGATGCATAATTAATTTTCCCCACAATCCCGATTTTTGTTAACCCACGACAAAGCCTTAGAAGATGATTGACCCCAAAAACCCCCAATATTGTGCTTATAACACATTAACACCATATCTAATTATCCCCAAAACCTTAATATGCAATTCATGTAAAATTCAAATCAATGGTTCCAAGTGTTTCCGACTAGGGTGTTGTTCAAAAGGTCCCATTCCTCAACTTTAGAAAGTTTCCTTGAGATCCAATTACCATGAAGTATCCATGGTCCACAACAGAAAATCCATCTTAGATTAAGGGGGATTCTTGAAGTATATACACTGCATTTAACCTATATTAGAACATATGAAAATTCTCGATCTAAAAAAGAGAGTTCTCAGTTAGGGTTTTAATTACGAACTTACGGTAGATTGATGAGGGGGAGAGGAAGGTTGTTGTCTCTGACCGGCGGCATAAATATTTTGCGATGACAGAAACTTGTGATGGCGGTGGCGACAACGTCTAGACAATTGACAACCCATAGAGAGAAGAAAGTGAGAGGGAGAGGGGGAAGATAGAAACAAATAAGAGGTGGGTGAATTTGAAGACGATTACATCATTTCTTTCAAACACTCGATGCAAACAATTTTTTTTATAGCGGTTCATTTAATAACCTTAATATCTACATAGGTTGTTTTAATTAACCGATGTAAAGTTCTTTTGAAATTTACAATTATGCCACCGGATTTTTTTACATAGTTTCTTACTTAACCGATGTAAAAAAAAAAGGGTTTTAATTGATGTAAAATCATTATTTTGTAGTAATGAACGTATCGACATCCAAACATTCATATGAGGAAGATGGCAAACCAAAATGACCTTTAGTAAACGTATGCAACCTATCTCCTCAATTTGCAAGAATCGTTATCATAGGTGATGATTATTTTGTAGTAATGAAGGCTAAATCAATGCACATCAAGAAGTGCCATCGCTAAATCAATGCTTGAAGAAGTACATCAACGTTCGAGGTTTGAAGTCAAGAGGTTGACCCTTTAAAATTAAAACCATGACTACTCATGCATGGCTACTCTAACTGAGACCATGCTTGTTCGGAGGTGGTGTAAGAACAAAAACCTTCATGTTGAATCTATTTTAAGGGATAATACCAAAAAAGAAAAACTTGAAGTTCGAGCTAATTACAAAAAATTCCATAGGTTTTTGAAAATTACCAATAGCCCCTTGAGGTTTGTTCCGTTGATACGTTCTTTTTATGCATATTTTACGTGTTTATTTTAGTGGGATTTGAGTTATTTTGCTATTAGTTTTGTAAGTTTTTTATTGTACATCGTTCATATTACTGTGAGGTGCTTTTATTGGTGTAGATTGATCATTCGAAGCAATTTTTGGTGAATATCGTGCCATGGTTTCAAGTCAAAAAATAGCCCAGGGTTTATGGATGCAAAAACACTCGAAATCCTAAGCTAAACATGTCATTTCGGGGCCTTTCGAGCCGAACATGGCCTGGGTGTGTTTTATTACACACCCATGTTAAAAATGAACAAAAAAAGAGCAAAAACATGGCCATGTCGTACCGAACACGGCTGTGTTCCGGAGGGTGTGACAACACGTATAAAACACGGCCAACCCGTGTTTTTCAGCACAACCATGGTGCACAATAGTTGATGTCGGATTTTTCAGGGTATGTTGGGAAAACACTTCAACCAAGTCTTTTGACAATTCTTGTACACTTTTGACACCCAATTTGCTTAAAAAAATCTTCTTTTCACCAATAATTTTTCATAATGCAATACCCAATAACTCAATAATAAAGTGGAGCATTAAACTATCAAAAGATGATATTATTAAGGAATACTTTCACCAAAATATTATCCTCAAAATCCCGATGGGGGTTGGGGTTGGACATTCATCATATTCATCAACATTCAGATTCATTGATTCATTTACATATAATTTAGATTTCAAAGAGCAAATTACATATTGCGAGAATAGAGGGAAAGTAGAATTGGAGATTGAAGAGCTTAGAGCATAACATCATCAAAAACAACCAAAAAATAAGTCTTGTTGTGATCTTGATAAAATATAAATTAATCATGTCTATATCATTTAAATCTCTTCATAGCTTATGCTTTTGTCAAAATCACGTGTAACTAATTTTTTAGTGTTTGAATTAATGAACTATGGAATGATTTCTGATTGTGGTTTGAATGTTTTAATTTAATCTTCATGTTTTATGCGATTCACTTATATTATGCTTTAACTCGTCCAACCAATCACGAATGGACAACTGGCGAAATCAGAAAATGATGTAGACAATGATAAAATGAATGAAATCCCACTTGGGCCCCAAACTCCTCCCACCATTAAGTAAACTCACTACATCTAGTCCATATTTACTATTAGGTTATCCACCTCATCGACATCATATATAGTTATTGCTTCACCCTTCGACTGTACAATGGGAACTAGAGAGTTTATCCCCTTTAATCAGCTACACTGTTGTTGAGTGTATCTTCTGTTTTAAGTAAAAGCGGACAATCCGAGACTATGTTGGAAGCCTTATTACATTTTTTGGAGCAAACGTGCTCTCTAGTTTATAAACACATGGGTAGTATGCGATTTAGGTTGATGCTTATGGATGATGTGGTTTGTATACTCTATCTCGGAGGCAATGCTTTAGACTGCTTACTATGTGATATGTGGAGGATTATTCAGATGGCTCAGAGAGAGATAAAGTCGGAGAAACTGGACAAGTCAAGAAGGGCATAAGTGAAGAGCAAGTATAAGTCTGCTGAGCGGAAAATTTACTTCATCATATGTTGGCTTCATGAGCAGCCATCTAAAGTATGGTCCTCGTTAGCGGGCATTGTGGACACGGAGAAGTCTTCTGCTATGGAATATGCTCAAAGTAAAAAAGGTATTTTGAGATTAGAGGAGAAAACGGGGATAAGAGCAAAGTTATTGATTAGGGTAAAAAATGAGTTTTCTTGTTATGTTGTTCACACTTCATTAAGAAAATGGTATTTTCACAGTGGGTGTTTTTGTCATATAACTGGAGAATCGGAAAAACTTACTGATTTTGAAAAACATGAAAATGATTTGGTCACCTTTGGTGATGGTGCTAAAGGTAAAGTTTTGAGAAAAAGGATCTTTGAATGTCTCTGGTCTCCTTTCTCTCAAAAATATTTTAATGTCAAAGGACTAAAAGTTAATCTAATCAACACTAGTCAGCTTTGTGATGATGATTTGCATGTCAAAATATATAAAAATGTATGTGATGTCTTTGATAAAATTGGCAAATGCATTTTGAAAGGTAGTAAATCTTCTGGTAACTGTTATCTAATTCAGGAACAAATCTAGTGTTACACCTCTCTTGTGTGCAATAACTCCTCTTTGAATGATACTGAACTATAACACCAAAAGTTAGGACACATGAACTTTCGTAGCATGTTGAATCGTATTAAGATGGGAGCTGTAATAGAAGTCCCTAAACTTAATAAAGATCACTCTAGTGTCTCTGGTCCCTGCCAACTGGAAAAACAAATAAAGTAATCATACAAAATATTGCAATATCTTAGTTCAACACACTGTCTCGAAGTTTTGCATATGGACCTTATGGGCCAATGCATGTCGAAAGCATAAGAGGAAAGAAGTGTGTTTTCGTGTGTGGTGATGATTTTTCCAGGTTCATGTTCACCAAAAATATTTTGAATCTCTATACTGCAAGTGTACAGTGTAGTTTATAGGATAATGGAAAGCAAAGCCGTATTCCTCAGGGATTGACTACGGAGCACTTAGGCTATAATAACATTGCATTCCAATTTTATTGAAGCAAGAATATCAAGAGTTTTTATGAATAATCAAAAAATAAAAATAAATAAATAAATTTTGTAAAAATCCGAACTCTACAAGTCTAGTCAACAAATACGAAAATAACCCTAGGCACATAATCTCAACATGCTTCTTCAATATTAAATCCAATCAATGCTTAACAAAACCAATTCATGCGTTTTCATGGGTTCAATTCCTTAATTAGTCTATTCCTCCTCCCGGTCGGCGCATAAACAGTAGATTAATAACAATTGTAGATCTCCCAATACGTTACAACTATTATTAACTCCCAAAAGATCTAGGAACTGGATAACTCCATACAAACAGTTGTAGGTCTCCCGACTCGTTACACCCGTTTATGGCTGAATTCGATATCCGTATTTATTAGAACTAATCTTCCGAATTTTGCACTAACAAATATGAAATGCAAATTATTGGCCAAATAATAAGCAATTAAGAATAATTAATCAAATTCATAAAATAGAACACATGAATTAAATAGAAAATAATCAGTCAAGATTTAACATGAATCAACAATTTTGATTATGCCCTAGGATCCGAAGATTAGAAGTGTTGTAAAACATTTTTTAGCTACAGGGTGTAAGTCTTCCACTGTTAAAACCAAGTCAGATGTATTTTTAAAGAGCTCACTTCCCTTAGCTGAGTTACTCTACCAACAGTTCAGTCGAGTCTGTTGAGTGATTAACTCTTCTGTTGAGGTTGAACAAAATTGTCCCTCAAGTACTTAGTTGCTTATGTAAAAACTATGATTTAAAGGACAAAAATAGAAAATTGGTTAAGTCTATTCAATCCCCCATTCTAGACTAAACCCAAACACCCCTTGGGACCTACAGCTTGTGGAATGTCGACCCATGATCCTCGAGCCACAATCTCTATAGACTTCATAGCTTCTGAGGGAGCATATGAGTGAATGACAAGCGGAGAAGTTGCGTAGTCGCCTAGATTTAAAGCTTTCGATTTGTCTTGTTCTTCTTCATCCGCCATATCAGACCTATGCTTCGGTGTTGATGCAGTCATTGCTTTGAAACTATCTGACGGACCGTTAGAACTAAGGACATAATCATTAAGCGGACGACTTCTAGATACAACTTCCATGGCACTGTGGAGACCCACTTGACTCTTTTCATCCAAATTTGGTGCAATCATCATATCCTCATGAAAAATAATTGAACTGCATTCTCGTGGTTGATAAAGACCATGCATAGTCCTATCAGGATTGATCTTCGAACCTTTGAGGCCCACATCTGCATGGACGTGTAAGGGCTCATTCTCTTCATGCAAATCCTCCGATATCACCCAACACATTAAAAGAATTCCGTGTTTGAATATCCAAAGTGGATGGTCCACCCTCCTTAGGGCTAGTACTCCTCTCCGTAGAATCGGCCTTTTAGGGCTTAACTTTTAGTCAAGTTTCCGAAACTACTTCTTACCCTTGTAGTATGAATCCTACCACGATTCCATGTCCTAATGACAAAACGTCCATGAACTAGGTGTAGAAATTTTTATTAATTTCCCGTATGGACTTACATATGTGATTACAATTATATTATGGACTATCTAATTTAATAGAGCCAATTAAGTGGCCTGATCTAATAAGGCTCTAGGGATATCTAATGGGTATGAGCTTTGCAATGTGTAGAGTCCCATTACTAGTCAATTAGGATTGATGGACTCTTAATTGACCGAATATATAAAGAACCTCATTAGGGTTATGGTCCCCAAGTCAAATCAGTCGTTCACTCATCTCTTCTTCCCCATCTTAGAGAGAGAAGCCATTGTGTAGTCTAAATGATTTGACTGTGGAAGACGCTAACCCAATCAAGGATTCAAATGCGTCAACGCCAATCAAAGATATCAATTTATGTCTATAAATTTAAGGTACGCTTCCGATTCACATTATGGATATCAGATTCAGTTTTTGTTTTGTTTCTTTGTATTCTATGATTGACTGAAATTGAAAGAAAATTCTGGATTGAAATTTCACTTTATTTTTATTCAATTCCATTGAGCAATTAAAGATTAAGTTTGGCCCATTGTTTGTAAGGCAATAATGGTGTCCGTCATCCGATCTCTTGCGGCGCCACCTCTTTCCTCCACCCACCACCATCTTGATCCCAACACCACTTTCAACAGCCCCATTCAGTTCATCCAGAAAAAAAAAGAAGGGATTTAACGAAGAGGACATCGGCGGAAAGGGTGGCGAGTCAGCGGCTGCACACATGGCGGATTTGCAGCACGAAGTACTGCTGGTAGAAAAGGTATGCGGTGCGATGATGGCGTCGATATGGTCGCCATTCAGGTGGCAGCTGGGTGGCTGGTAGAGTAAAGTGAAGGTGGTAGTGCGCTGCTATGTTTTTGTGTGGTGTGGAGAAGAAATTGGTGTTTGGGGTTTAAGCTATATGGGCCCAGTTATTTGGGTTTGATATTGAAGCTATTGGGCTTGTTATATTAATCCAAATTCAAGAAAATAGGCTTAATTATTGTCATTAATTTCGAGTTTAATTTTAATTTGGGCTCAAGCATTAAAGTTTGGGCCTGACTTTTAGTTGGACTAAAATTTAAAGTTCTAGGCCTATTTTTGTTGTTGTTGGACCTGATCTTGTAAATTTGATATTTGGGTTTACTTTAACGTTCTAGCTTAATTTTATTAATTTAATTTAAAGTTTGATTTTGGGCCTAAAAGTTATATTTTGGGTCTTCAAGTCTAAATAAAGTTTGAATTATGGGTTTAATTATTTTTTACCCGATGTTCAATTATTAATTTGAGGATATAGTATTGGGTCATTAAGGAATAAATTTAGTCAAAACTCAACCCATAAAGATTGAATTAATTTTGAATTTTATTGAAATCTAATCCATAAAGGATTTTACCCAATTTTAGAAGAAACTCTATATAAAGAAAATTAAGAGTTTGATTTTAGGGCCTATTTGGTTTTTCAGGCTTTAAATCAAAATGTAGGACTAAGGTTTGAGCTTCACTTATTTTGAGCTCAGATTTATTTGGTTTAATTTTGGGCTTAAAATTTTGGATATTCAACTTAATTTGGATACAATTTACATTGTGTTTAGATTTATGACTCAATCTAGTTATCTGGGTTATTAAATTTAAATATAGTTGAATTTAAAGTCTTGTTTGGTTTTGGACTTTAAATTCAAATAAAGTTAATTTTTAAATCAAGTTCATATGACGTTGAACTTAAGCCTAATCTAGTGTTTTGGGTTTTAAATAAATATGGATTTTTGGGCTTATGATTAGAGCTTACTTTATTGGGTCATAAAGTTGGGTTGAATTTATTCATGCCCATAAGGATTGAATTAGATTTAAAATTTGGGTTGTATTTTTAATTTAATCTACTAAGAATACGATCGAATCTAGTTATAATCCCGACACATTAATATTTATTTGGTTATCGAATCTTATCTTTATATTTTGAGATATATTGAAATAGCATGTCGCTAAAGTGACCTCTGTTACTAAATTTATTTTAAAATATTAGATTCAGGTAAAAAATTTGTAATTTGTCTATATTTATGGGGATAATAGTCACCTAAAGGAAGGTTATATTATACGGCCAAATGAAAGACATATGAGGCAAAATTGGGATTATATTATATTTATGTCTGATATTTTAAAATAAATTAATTGAAACAGTAAGTTACCAAAGTAACCTCTAGTGTGTAGATTTATTTATTTTGAAATATTAAGATGTGTACGTCTGTTATTTATGTAAACAATGATCGGCCCAAAGGAAGGTTATTACTTGGCCGAATAATAGATATACATGTGGTATATATACGTGATGATTATTAGTTATCCATGTAAATAATAATCGGCCAAAGAAAGGTTATTGTTTGATAGAACTTATTATCAGTATTTGATTATCACATTTGAGAGTACCACTTATAATTGATGCCATTGTCTAAAGACTGAACATCAATGTTATGCTAAGTATCTCAAGATGGCTCCACTATCATTTTTAATGTCATAAGCATGAATTTCCTGGTATTATGTTATTACATGATTAAGTGTGAGCATTTTTTATTTTATTCCCTGAATTGAATTTTTGCTTGTATTTATAAGTATCTGTCTATATGGATTTTATTTATGTTATCTCAATGTTTTAATTTTTTTTGGGGCATTATGTTTGAAGAAGTTAGTGCTAAGGAGTTCATTAAAGATATTAACTGAAAAAAGTATTATCTTGACTAATCTTGTTTCAATAAGGTTATTAAGAAAAATGGAACTTACGAGAGTACATTAGAAGGTGTCTTTCTCGTCTCAAAGTAAAGTTGATAAAATTAGAGATGTCTAAGGTTTATTTTTTTCTTGCACAATAAGGTCAATTTATAGTTAGTAACAACACCCTAAAGATTACGATGACTCTTCGGATATCATTTCCCTTTGTGCGAGAAAATAAAGTTTGAGCGAAATAACAAGTACTCACTTAGCATCTTCTTCCTCATGATATATAGGTATAAAACTTGTAGTTGGGACAATACAAATAGAACGCAAAAGAAATGAGATAAGGTACTTACTTGTTCACCAAAAATTGATTTGGTTCATATATTTGCAAGTGACAAGTGTAGTTTATAGAATAATGGCAAACAAGGTCGTATTCCTCAGGGATTGAATCTCGAAACACTTAGGCTATAATAACATCGTGTCCAACATCTTTAGGAGCAACCTTAGGCACATAATCTCAACATGCTTCTTCAATATTAAATGAGAATAAAATTTTAAAAACCAATTCATGCAATTCTATGGGTTCAAATTCCTAAATTCATTTACTCCCCTGGTCGGGGTGGTGCGTAAAGCAGGTTGATTAATAACAATTGTAGTGCAGTGGATCGTTACAATTCTTATTAATTCCAAAAAGGTTTGTGAATTGAATGACTCCCCACAAACATGTATGTCACACATGTTTCATGTCTGAAGTCGATTTCCGTCTTTGTTAGAGCTCATCGTCCGAAATTTTGCAATAACAAATATGACATGCAAATTATTGGTCAAATAAGAAGCAACTATAAATAAGCACTCGAATTCATAAAATAGAACGCATGAATTAATTAAGAAAACAAATAATCATATTTAATACAAATCCACAATTTCGATTATGCCCATAAGATCCGAAAAATATGTCAAACATTAATTACAAACTTATAGACAAATCCTAATCAATATTATGATATCATATAAGCATAGACAAGAGTTCTTAGACATAGAAAGAAAACTCCTTCTTGTCAGGATGTATTCTCCTTCCAAGCACTCGAAGCTCTTGTGCTCCCTAGATGCGAAAGTCTTGTGGTGTTCTTCGCGACCTAGCCTCTTGCTCTCAGAAGCTCCTCAATTCCTTCGTTCCTGTGTTATTTGATGTATTTTTGCTGTATCAAGTTGTATTATCGTGCATAGCCTTGATTCCCTTTTATAGATGATTGGAGAGATCACTTGCAAAGTTTGAGTAGGAAAAGGAGACCAATTTAGTCACAGTTATGTCCCACGCCCATGTCATCCCATACGGCCTGGTTGTGCGATCGGAATTTGATCTCGGGGTCTTCATGAAGGTTGTAGATATTTCTCGTAGCTTTCAATAGGCACTTGAATCACCTCAATATCAATTTTGTAGAGGACGTTATGGTCAAAATACTAAACCCTGCCAGTGCTGGAAACTGTTAGCGTGGTTTGACATTTTTGAAGGAAATTCCCTTTTGTTTGACCGTAAATGCTTCTTTCCTTCTTATCTTCGCTCGTACCTTGTCTTTTTACATATCATTTGAAACATGATATCATCTTTTGTCCAATTTAGCTCTATTTTATGTAAAATTCACAAGAGTACGCAGTATCACGCCCACCAAGGGAAACCAAACAAAACAGACTAAATATGCATGCAAATGCATCAAATATATATCATTTTAAACCCTCAAATGCACGTATATTTTACACTCATCAAAATACCCAAACTTAAAGTATTGCTCGTCCTCGAGCAAATTAAGAAAATTAATACAAGGGATAAAAATGAACGAACACCCAAGAACACTATGAACATTAAATAACATTTGACTCCATACTCAAGGAAACCATGTAATTCATCATCAAGAAGTCATTATTCATAAACTCGGCATAAGTCAAGACAAGTATGACTATGGAATCTCCAAGTATAAAGTTCTTAACTCAGTCTAATCATCAATAATACGGTTCTATGCCATTTTGAAATCGACTTCACACTTAATTAGTCAAGTCGTGGTACTACCCAACACAAAGAGAGGGTCCTATCCTGGGTCGGCTCGGTGTAAGTTTCCATCTTACTAGCCGAGCTCTGATACCACTCTAATTGTCACGCCCCAGACGGGACGTGACGATGATCAACCACTTAAACAGAAATAAACCCAACAGTCTAGACAAATGATACAACAATTGCAAGTGAAACAGAGTCTAAAGCAGCGGAATTTAAAATAAACATAAGTACGAATTAGAACTTAAAGTCTAACAAGATCCAAATACATCCGACATAATAACCTGAAAAGTTTACAGACCAAAACTAAAACGCAAAGTACACAATATCCAAATTTTAAATGCCAAAGGGTCCTATGCTCTTAAATTATTGTCAGAGAGAGAAAAGAGTAGCAGAATAAACGAGAGTCCAACATCAGTAGAAGTACATGAAATAAGAACAATCATCAGTAAAAGGTGCAAGTTCGACAAGTGGAGCGAGGGTAATCAGTCCGTGGCCGGTTCGACATCTTCAACATAGTCCCCATCTAAAGGTTAAAAAATAGGAGGGGATGAGACAAAAATCTCAGTGGATGGGGTGATCGTGTGCAAGTGTGGCAATATATATAGTTAATGCGAGAAAAACAGTTGTATGAAAACGCGTGAGATATGATGCATGATTTCACACACAGTTTCTTATACAATTTAAGAAACAGTTCGTATTCACACATGCACTATGTGATTCAGGCAAGACAGGTAGGATTGCGTACGGAATGTAACGCCAATCCTATTTAAGACAAGTAATGGTTGCGTACGGATTTGTAGCGCCAACCAATATAATACAAGTAGCGGTTGTGTACGGATTTGTAGCACCAATCAAATGGGTCCGATTAACCGAATGTGTGTGGATCGGGACAACGATTCCTTCGTTCTTCCTTGTAACTCCCTGAGCAAGATGATCCAAGACCTGTCACCTTATCGCTCCATAGGCAAAGACAAATCCACAGTAGAGCTAGCTAGGCCCGGATTGTCATAATCATGATTATACCTTAAGTAATACGCGCTTCCCTTGGACAAACTCTGTCCCTCAGTTGTGGGATTAGGACGATGGGGCCGGAGAGTGGAATAGCAGCCTGTTCGCCTTATTTTTTTAGCTTCACCGCAAGTGTACGGTGCAGTTTATAGAATAGGGTTAGCAAGGTCGAATCCACAGGGACTAATAAATTAATGTACTAATTACTGGATTATAATAGCCTTATTTTTATCTAGACTACCGAATTTGAGATGGATTAGTTTAATTAAAACTAAAGCAGAAATTATCCTAAAATAACAAAGCAAAGAGTGGATTAAAAGATCAAGAAGAATAATGGATGAATGGATTCCTGGGTTATGGTTTCAGTTAATATCCCTTTTTATTATCAGATTAATCAAACCAAAGTTAAACGTATTATTCTCTATAGACCAATCACAAAAGTAATTTACCCTCTTTCTCGAGATGTATGTAAAAGAGTTGATTGGAATATCTATGCTAGCATCTCTAAACAACATGAGATATCCAACTCCCAAAAGTTCAAAAGATTAAAAGGCCTCACGAATATTCACAGACTTCTCAATCATGCAAGCTATTCATGTCAAGTACTCCTAGATCTAATATTGAAACTCATCTGTTCGAATTATGAATCAATATATCAAAACAAGTTAAACCAATAGCTTTTTGATAAAACAAGAATTAAAGCAAAGTACTTGAATAGAGTTGGAAAACATTAACTTTGATTGCAACGAATCCTCAAATAAAAGTATCCATTAATCTATTCCCAAATCCGGGAATCACAAAGTGTTTAGACAGACATAGAAAAGAAATAATTCAAAGGCAAATTATTAAAGTTCATGTCTAAACTAATTGAAAATAATGATACTATGGAATGAGTGAACTCGGGGATGATGACGATCTCTCGATCTATCTTCAATCCTCAAAGCTGTGGTTGCGGTCTTGATGGATCTCTCCGAATCTCCGGTGGGGAATTGCTCTTTTCTCTGCTTTCTAGGGTAAAAATCAGCGTGTCCCTATTTGTGGCCACCCCGTGTCTATTTGTACTTCGTTTGGGTTGAAACCTAGTTGAGAATGAATCAAACTCTATTTTTCCAGCAGAGGAGCACGGGTGGTGCTATATGGCACGCCCAGCCCGTGCTGGGTGCCGCATGGATTGTTCAGAAATGTGCAGGAGGCACGGGCCATGCCCTATGGCACGAGATGCCCGTGCTGGTAGCCGAACTCAGAGTCTTCACTTATAGGTTGAGCACGGGCCGTGCTAGGGAGCATGCCCTGCCCGTGCTCACCTGTAGCAACTAGCACTTGGCCTTTTTCTTCCATTTTTTGCCCGGTTCGTCTTACTTCTTGATTCGACTCCAAACTTCGTATATCATGTCAAGTATTGGTGGTTGCAATGATCCGAATTGTTGCCAAAATGCTACAATTATCGATAAATTCCTATAAAACGAGCAAAACATAATCCTTTTCCACAAAACATGAATAAAACCATATTTACTCATATAATGCATGCATATCAACACATTCTAGCCAAGATTAAGCCTAAAATACATGCAAAATACATGTCAATCAGACCCCAAACTTAAACTGTTGACAATCCCGGTCAACACTTTATAAACAAGACAACACAAATAGGGTAAAGAAGAGCAACTCAAGAACACCGCATCACAATTCATGTCATCTATCCATAGACATTAAGCACAAACCAACCAAGTTACCAATAGCTAACACGGAGCACAAGTCTATTAAAATCATGGTAAAACACTGCAAATCATGTCTCTCAGAGATAAAGTGTATACTCTACTCACTAGAATAATAAGGGACGTGTATTCGCTCAGGTCACATCAATGTTGAAGAATTACCATATGCTTGCAAATCATCTCACATCTCCGCCACTCGTTTGTATGCAATTCACAAATCAGAAAGGACTTTGTTTATGGTTGTAATGAAGGCTCTTTGGTTAAGGTAGGGAAATATGGATAAAGTGACTCAACTCAAGCGTATAGATTGGTAAGCACATCGTTTTTTCCACAGTTATTCTAATACGAATCAACTATGTACTCCCAATCGCCTTATATCCTAGCACCTCTCTATTTCTCCCTTATTTTTTCATACAAATCATTCTTCGCCTTACATCATAATTTCCAGCCTATTTTTCGTACTGCCGTCTCACTTTTTCAGTCGTTTTTTTTAAGCAGATTTTTTTTTCGAATTTTTTCGACTCTTTTGTGAGTATCCTCCCTTCTTCTCCTTTTTTTTCTTTTATTCCAATCACCCAACATATACACTATTTTCTAACTTCTCGATACCCTTTCATTCAACCCTTTATTCAATCCCTTTACTCAATGCTATACGCTCAAGTTTAGGGTAACATATATATCAAATTAAGTTCTAAGGCTTGAAATGTGGCTATCAAAAAATTAGGCAATAGGCTCAAATTGGCTAACTAGGGAAATCAAATATCATAAGGTAGGTAAAAAGGCTTGAAAGGCTTAACAAAAATGGCCTAAAATCATTTTCATGAGTGCATACAACATGTGACCTTGACAGGGATACCAGAGCAAGTTCTAGAATTCCAAACAACATGAATGACACACCCAATCAACCAACAAGACTACATAATATGAAAGCAGTAAAGGCTCAAAAAGCTCACAGGCTTGTAAGTGCATAATTCAAAGTATTTTAACCATGATCCCAATAATCACATGCTCCATATTAATTATTCTCAACCCAGTCAACTCACGCTCAACACCCAATTCAAAACAACATAAATCGCTCAACACATGCTCCCAAGATCAACAAAACACACAATAGCGGTCAACCCACTCCCTAAACAAGCGAGGAAGCAATAAACGTGCTACAATTCAAAAACAACTAATGCAATGCATACTACATGCTCTAAATGCAACTACATGAATGCAAAGCACCACACCCTTCAAAAAAATACTACCTCTCCCCCCAAACTTGAATGAAATTATAGCGCATAGAAGAGAATGTAGAATTTCAAAGAAAAGTGTGGATAGGACTGGATTCTTGTGGGGGTGGCGGCGAGAAAGTGGCCCCGGGAGATATGCCAATTTTGAATCGATGCAACGCCCGCAATATCTCCAACTCCCTTTGCTCTTGAGCTTGGTACCACAAGTCCTGGGCTTGGTACCTTTGCTCATGGGCACGATGCCTTTGTTCCCGCTCTCTGTTCGAAAAGCTCAGAACTCATCCTGGTGAATCCAAAAGTCGTCCCTATGCTGTCGCATGCTCTCCTCAAGAGTATAGAATCTATCATGATCAAACAGTCCCCCACGCTCCTCACCTTGGTGGGAGCTCTCTAGAATGTCGGGCTGCCCGCAGAAGCTCGCTCGAAACCCTCTCGTGGCGATCGTACTCCCTGGCCTCCATCACCAAATCTTCTTCATCGGGTAACAACCCTGCTACCCTCCTCATTTTTCGTGCAGTCAGGCCATCTATGGCCCTGATATGAGCCTCAGAGTACAGGAGCCAGTTAATTTGATTGTCCACCACATCGGTGAGCGTGGGTTAGGGGGGAAAGACCGACTTTTTGTTGATAACAGAGGATGTTCTCCTCTTGATTATGATTTTCATGGTGCGGAGGGCGCTCATGTTGATGCTTCGACTCGCCCTCTATCGGCTCCATGTGGCTCATGTCAGCCCCAAAATGTTGAGCAATGGGGGTGATCATTCTCCCAATTAATATTGTCCCCGCTCGCCGAGATATGTAAACGGCGTGTTCCACAAAGTACGCCACCATATTATAAGGAGTGCGGGTGAGCATACACCAAAGTAGGTATAACTCCTCGCTTGTATACCCCCATTGTTGTGCGGGTAACACTGAATGGGCTGTCACGTTTTGGATGTAACGGAATACAGTGTTGCGGAGTGCTGAGGCCTTGGATGTGCGTGCCGCATATTGCATTAGGCCGGTTTTAGGGGCTTCAGTGAACAATTGCCAAAATTCATGTGAGTTATAGTTTACGGTCCAAGACGGTGTAAGGCGTCGATGGTACCCCAAAAATTGATTCGAGTTTGGAATGGTGACATTCCTCCATTGTTGCCCAATCTGAAATAGATTTTCCGAGGTTCGTTTCGCTCGTGTCTCCGTAACCCGCACAAGTGCTCAAGAACTCGAGGGCGAGTTTTTGAATGTCGCCACCGCCTTGCATGAAGGCGGTCCATCCCACTCATTCGAACATGTGCCAAACCTCCTCATGTATCCCGGGGCTTGGGTACACTCATCGTCGGCATAGTTTGTGGGCGTGAAATTATGAATGATCAGCCGATTCCCTTTTTCCATTAATTCTGGCTCTGTGAAGGTGAGTCCATAAGCTAAGGGGCTATTTGGATCAACCTCCCGAGCGGGTCTCCTTAGACGTCCACCCCGGCCTCTTTGGTTACGTGGTTCACCCTTTGTTTGAATGAGTACTGGCAAAGCAATTGTGAGAATCGTGACGTGCCAAGTAAAACAAACGATGAATTACATACAATATTTAACGTAAGGCATAGTGTCTCATCTCAACAATTCAATTCACAACTAAGCCTCCAAGCCCAAACAACAATATAATTGCAGAGATTCCTAGTCACTAACACCCTAAACAATCGAGCTCGTGTATAATTCATCAAGCAATCAACCAAAATCATCCTAATTCAACAACCCACAAGGTGTTCGATAAAATGCCCAATAGAAAATTTCAATCAAATACATGGCAAAAGTATCAAACAAGCATCATATAGCAACCCTAATCCATAATCCTCAAGAAATTCGAAATAAAAAGTGCAATTCATACCTTTAATCCCGAGAATTCAAAAAGAGTTGAAGTTTGAAACCCTAGGTGATTTTCTACCCCAAATCCTTGCTTTAAAGCAATTTCACGATTGTAAATTGTGTTAGAGTAGTGTGGGAAGTTATTTGTGGTGATAATCTAGGAGAAATTTTCGAAAAAATTGAGGGAGGATTGATCTATGTTGGCCTGCGCGCGGGGGGGAAGTGTTTTTGTGAAGAACACAAGCCCCTGCCCGTCTTTAATCTGTCCCAGCAAAGAGGGGCACGGGCGGCCTGTGCTAGGGGCCGAACATTCGAGCCCCAAAATCTGGGCATAGCACGGGCCGTGCCATATGGTATGGGCTGCCCGTGCTAGGTGCCGAAGTTTTTCAGTTTTTGGACTAGTGCCAGCACGGGCCGTGCCATCTAACACGGGCTGCCCGTGCTAGGCACCGTACCTCAACTCGAATTTTCCAATTTTTTTTATGGAAAAACAAGAAAATCCTATCCTATTAAAGCAAATAAATCCTAACTTAGAAAAGGGAAAAACAAACCAAGAAAACATGGGAAGAAATAAAATAGCAAAACCATTGGGTTGCCTCCCGACAAGCGCTAAATTTAACATCTATAGCTTGACGCATGTTTACTCGATCACGGCTCTAGCAAAGTGAGGCGTGTCACCTCTTTCTTTTGATCCTGGCTCAGGTAATGCTTGATCCTCTAGCCATTCACCATGAACGTCTCCCCATCTCGGCTCAACAACTCCACTATTCCCGGACGATTTAACACCTTCATTATCACAAACGGCCCCGACCATCTTGACTTAAGTTTTCCCGGAAAGAGTTTAAGAGACGAGTTAAACAAAAGGACTTGTTCACCCGGTAAAAACTCCCTCTTCTTTATCATTCGATCGTGCCATCTTTTGGTTCGCTCCTTGTAAATCCGGGAATTTTCATAAGCTTCATCCCGGAATTCCTCCATCTCATTTAAGTGCAAGAGCCTCTTCTCACCCATTTTGCTTGGAAGTCAAAATTCAACTTCTTCACAACCCAAAACGCCTTATGCTCCAATTCGACGGGCAAGTGACACAATTTCCCGATTAATAACTGATATGGTAATGTGCCCAATGGTGTCTTGTATGCAGTCCGATATGCCCACAACGCATCATCTAACTTCATGGCCTGATCCTTGCGATTTATATTTACCGTCTTCTCCAATATCTGCTTAATCTCGCGATTGGCTACCTCTGCTTGCCCGTTTGCTTGCGGATGGTATGCTAATGCCACCTTGTGCTTGACCCCATACTTCGCAAGTAAAGTGCTCATCAATTTATTCACAAAGTGTGACCCCCATCGCTAATCAAAGCTCTCGGGGTTCCAAACCGAGTGAATATATTTTTCTTTAGGAATTTGAGCACTACTCGCGCATCATTGGTCTGTGCCGAAATCGCCTCAACCCATCGAGATACGTACTTCACTGCAAGTAGAATGTATTGATAACCCGATGAAGATGGGAAGGGGCCCATGAAGTCGATCCCCCACACATCAAAGAGCTCGACCTCATCATATTTGTCATGGGCATCTCATGGCGCCTCGAGATGTTCCCCATCCGCTGGCACCTATCACACTGTTGTACAAATAGATAGCAATCATTAGATAACGTAGGCCATTATAAACAACTTTGCAATATCTTTGCCGCCGTACATGTCGGACCGAAGTATCCCCCGGAAGGAGAAGAATGGCACAGTTGTAGAACTCCCTCCCACTCTTCTTGAGGCACACATCGTCGAATGATGGTGTCTGCGCACCTCTTAAAGAGAAAGGGGTTGTCCCACATGTAGAACTTGACACCATGGAGGAATTTCTTCTTTTGATAAGATGATAAATCCGGAGGCAAGACCCCTGCAACCAAATAACTAACAAAATTTGCATATCATGGGAATTTAGCTTGTAACATCAAAAGTTGCTCATCAGGGAACTCCTCCTTAATTGCCTCCGTGCCTTATTTCTCCTCCTTCTTGTATTCCAGTCTGGACAAGTGATCGACTACTACATTCTCGCAGCCCTTTCTATCCCGAATCTCCACATCGAATTCTTGTAACAAGAGGATCCACCGAATCAGTCTCGGTTTGGCATCCTTTTTGTCGAATAGATATTTGATCGCCGCGTCGTCGGTGTGGACTATCGTCTTAGTTCCAATCAAGTAAGATCGGAACTTATCGAATCCAAACACGATTGCCAAAGCATTTCTTCTCGGTGGTGGTGTAGTTTTCTTGGCGCGTGTCTAACATTTTGCTCGCATAGTAGATGGCTATGAACATCTTGTCTCTTTTCTAACCAAAACAGCCCCAATCGCAAAGTCGTTGACATCGCACATTAACTCGAAGAGCTGACTCCAATCCGGAACTACTAGAATTGGTGTTGTCACCAAAGCCTTTTCCAGAATCTCAAAAGCCTGGAAACAATCATCGGAAAAATTGAAAGCAGTATCTTTTTCTAATAACTGACTTAAAGGTTTAGTGATTTTAGAAAAGTCACGGATAAACCTTCTGTAGAATCCGGCGTGCCCCGAAAAGCTTCTAATGGCCTTCTCGTTTGTTGGAGGTGGGAGTTTCTCAATTGCAACGACCTTCACTCTATCAACTTCCAAACCTGCAGAAGAGACTCAGTGGCCTAAAACAATGCCATCACATACCATGAAATGGAACTTTTCCCAATTTAAAACAAGGTTAGTCTCCTCGCATCTCTGCAAAACTAGAGAAAGGTTATCCAAGCAATGATCATATGAGTCTCCAAACACGAAAAATTATCCATAAAAACCTCCATTATTTTCTCAATGAAATCATGAAAGATAGCCATCATGCATCATTTGAAAAGTTGCGGGCACGTTACAAAGTCCAAATGATATTCTGCGAAATGCAAATGTACCATAAGGGCATGTAAAGGTCGTCTTCTCTTGGTCTTCCGGCAATCATACTCGATTATACCCGAAATAACCATCAAGAAAAAAATAGTAATCATATCCCGCCAAGAGATCAAGCATCATATCAATAAAGGAAAGGGAAAAGTGATCTTTTCGAGTAGCATCATTTAACTTCCTATAGTCAATGCAAATACGCTATCCCAGAACTACTCTAGTTACAATGAGCACATCACTTTCGTTTCTAACTACCGCCATCCCCCTTTCTTTGGTACCACTTGCACCGGACTTACCCAAGAACTATCGAAATAGCATATATAATTCCAACATCTAACCATTTTAAAACTTATTTTCTAACGACTTCTTGCATTATAGGGTTTAATCTTCTTTGATTTTGCACCGAAGGTTTATAGACATTTTCCATTCTAATATTATGCATTACAATCGATGGGTGATGCCTTTCAAATCGAGAGATTGACCAACCTATCGCCGACTTATATTTTCTTAACACCCTAAGCAATTTATCGAGTTGAACTGAAGTTAAAAGAGATGATACGATTACAGGACTCATGTTATTTTCTCCAAGGAATGCATATTTGAGATCTTTGGTAAGGGTTAGAGTTTCGATTCAAAATGGCCTCCTCGGATGGATGCACGGGCTGCCCGTGCTTAAGGGCATGGGCGTGCCGTCTTCGGGGTTTGCGTCTTTTTTCTCGGCTATAGGCACGGGCTTCTTCGGTGGTGGTGTAGTTTTTTGGCGCCTTTGTCTAACATTTTGCTCGCATAGTAGATGGCTCTGAACATCTTGTCTCTTTTCTAACCCAAAACAGCCCCAATCGCAAAGTCATTTGGCATCGCACATTAACTCGAAGAGTTGACTCCAATCCAGGAACTACTAGAATTGGTGTTGTCACCAAAGCCTTTTTCAGAATCTCAAAAAACGCAAACAATCATCGGAAAAATTGAAAGCGAGTATCTTTTTGTAATAAGCGTCTTAAAGGTTTAGTGATTTTAGAAAAGTCACGGATAAACCTTCAGAGAATCCCGGCGTGCCCGAAAAACTTCTAATGGCCTTCTCGTTTGTTGGAGGTGGGAGTTTCTCAATTGCAATGACCTTCGCTCTATCAACTTCCAAACCTGCAGAAGAGACCCGGTGGCCTAAAACAATGCCATCACATACCATGAAACGGAACTTTTCCCAATTTAAAACAAGGTTAGTCTCTCGCATCTCTCGCAAAACTAGAGAAAGGTTATCCAAGCAATGATCATATGAGTCTCCAAACACAGAAAAATCATCCATAAAAACCTCCATTATTTTCTCAATGAAATCATGAAAGATAGCCATCAAGCATCGCTGAAAAGTTGCGGGCACGTTACAAAGTCCGAATGGTATTCTGCGAAATGCAAATGTACCATAAGTGCATGTAAAGGTCGTCTTCTCTTGGTCTTCCGAGGCAATCATAATCTGATTATACCCGAAATAACCATCAAGAAAACAATAGTAATCATATCCCGCCAAGAGATCAAACATCATATCAATAAAGGAAAGGGAAAAGTGATCTTTTCGAGTAGCATCATTTAACTTCCTATAGTTAATGCAAATACGCTATCCAAGAACTACTCTAGTTACAATGAGCACATCACTTTCGTTTCTAACTACCACCATCCCCCTTTCTTTGGTACCACTTGCACGGACTTACCCAAGAACTATCGAAATAGCATATATAATTCCAACATCTAACCATTTTAAAACTTATTTTCTAACGACTTCTTGCATTATAGGGTTTAATCTTCTTTGATTTTGCATCAAGGTTTATAGACATCTTCCATTCTAATATTATGCATTACAATCGATGGATGATGCCTTTCAAATCGAGAGATTGACCAACCTATCGCCGACTTATATTTTCTTAACACCCTAAGCAATTTATCGAGTTGAATCAAGTTAAAAGAGATGATACGACACGGACTCATGTTATTTTCTCCAAGGAATGCATATTTGAGATCTTTGGTAAGGGTTTGAGTTTCGATTCAAAATGGCCTCCTCGGATGGATGCACGGGCTGCCCGTGCTCAAGGGCATGGGCCGTGCCGTCTTCAGGGTTTGCGTCTTTTCTCTCGGCTATAGGCACGGGCTTCCTGTGCTTAGAGGCACGGGCCGTGCCGTCTTCAAACTCTCCAGCTTTTTCTTCGACCTTAGGCACGGGCTGCCCGTGATCAGAGGCACGGGCCGTGCCGTCGTCGATTTTTTCATCTTTTCCTTCGGCTATACGCACGACCTGGGCGTGCTCTAGAGCACGGGTTGTGCGCCCCTGTAGAATGGACTCCCGTACATTTTTCTGCGTGTGCGTGCCTCGTGCGCTCCTCGGTAGTTCCTGCATGTTATCTAAAGCACAAACACAATCATACAAGTCTTGGTTATCAATATCAATCATCATGTTTGATGTTGAACCTGAATGTGTCAAACCAAAATCTAAAGTATCCCTAAACAATGTATGATCCGCATACTTATCAATGCAAGATTCGACAACGCCAATGAAATTACAATGCTCAACACCATCATGAAATTGAAGTGCCTTATAGATAGTAAATAAAACATGCTCATCATTAACCCATAATGAAATCTGTGAGCTCTCCATTTTGCACATCTATTAAGGCATTCCCCGTAGCTAGGAATGGACGCCCAAGTATCAAAGAGATGTCTTTATCCTCCTCCATATCCAAAGACTAAAACGTCCACGGGAATATGAATTTATCTACTTTGACAAGCACATCCTCGATGATTCCCTTTGATACGTGAGTGAACGGTCCGCGAGTTGTAAGGTGACCGTAGATGGCTTCACCTCTCCCAATCCAAGTTGCCGAAAATAGACAAAGGCATCAAGTTTTATACTCGCTCCTAAATCACATAGTGCTTTCTCAAAGAAAACATCACCAATAGCACAAGGGATAGTGAAACTCTCCGATCTTTTAATTTCGTGGTAGTTTCCTTTGGATTATTGCACTACACTCCTCTGTCCAGATTGATTGTCTCAAAACCATCATCTTTCGCTTTTTGACATAACATCTTAAAAAACTTAGCGTAATTGGGCATCCGCTCCAATGATTCCGCAAAAGGAATGTTAATATGCGTTTCTTAAAAATATCCAAAAACTTAGCAAATTGCGCATCTAACTTTTTTCTTTTGAAAACGTTGGGGAAAAGGAAGGGGAACATAAAGTTTAGAAATATCGGGGTTAGAGGAAGATTTAAGCTTCTCATGTTATTTTTTTGCTTCGATTTCCGTGGTTCCTGGCATGTCAATCGCCGTTCTGCGGGCGCACGGGCAAAGCCATGCGGTGGCGCACGACCATGCCGCCCCGCGATTGTTCATTAATTTCTAGTATTTTTGGCCCTCGTATTCTGTGCTCTCCTCGCAGACGAATGGCTTTACATCGCTCCTTTGGATTAACCTCGGTGTTGCTCGGAAATTGGCCTTTTGATGTCGCCCACCAATAATTGTAGCTAATTGGCCAATTTGGGTTTGAGATTTTTCATTTGGGACCCCATAGTGTTGGCCAATTGTGTGACATGGTTTTCAATTTTATCCATCTTCGCCTCAACCTTGTTGAACAATCATTTCCTCGCCTCACTCATAAACGAGGTGAACATATCCTCCATGGTTGGCTTAGGCTCTGCAAAGAATGACACCGTTTGTCACATTAAACCCTGGTGGTGGTTGCATCACGTTCTTCGTGTTTGCGTAGGAGAAGTTCTCGTGGTTTCTCAAGCCCGGATGGTAATGGGTGTGAGCTTGATTGTTCCAGAAATTGTTAAAATTCCGGTTATTCACATAATTTGCTTCCTCTATCAGATCTAGAGGAGCTCCCCCATTACTTGCACCCGCGTTTTCCTCATTTGCCTTTGTCAAAGCACTTAATTGGTTTGTCAATAAGGTCATCTGGGCTACCCTTTTCACATTAGTCCTCTCAGAGGGCCACTAATAGCTATTCATGGCCATCTCCTCCAACAAGTTGAACGCGTCTTCCGAAACCTTTCAAGTAGCGCCCCTGCTGCAAAGATCCACAAACAATCTAGTCTGCCCTATCAACCCATTGTAAAAGAAGCAGAGTTGTTGATCTTTAGGAAATCCTTGCTGCGGGCACCTCCTCAACAAATCCCGGAATCTTTCCCAGGCCTCATACAAAGGCTCAGAGTCAAATTGCCTGAATTGAGTGATCTCACATTTGAGCTGTAGTATTTTGCTTGGTGGGAAATATTTAAACAGAAACCTCTGACTCAACTCATCCCAATTGTTCACACTCCTCGAGTTAGGGTGCCTAGCAGTTCTAATTTTTATCCCTTAAAGAGAAAGGAATAGACGAAGACGTATAGCATCATCGGTTACCCCATTCATCTTGATAGTATTGCAAATCTGTATGAAATTCGCAAGATGAGAGTTGGGATCCTCGACAGAAACCCCCAAATCGATTCTGCAGCACCATCGAGATCGATCTTGGCTTCAAACTCAAAGTTATTCGCATTGATTGGGACATTGGCAATTCCACCATAGTTGCGATTGATTGGTAAAGTAATCGCGAATCACTCGGCTTCGGGATCCGAGCCACTGGAACCTCTGGTATTGGTAACTCGACATTGACCCTTCTAGCCCGGTTGTTACCTTCGTTTTCAACCCCGTTATTGCCTCCGTTGTTACCTTCTACGCCTGGCCATAGTCCATCCTTGTTTGTTTTTCGCCCATTCCGAACTATTCCGCCTAGCAAAAGCATCAACCTCCGGTATGCACAGTGCTAATTCTCCTTGCTTCGAGCGTGTGTTCATGCACTACCTGAACCAACTAAAGAAAACAAGTCAAACACAGTAAAAGTAAAATTAAACAACAAACTAAAAAAAGAAAAAAAATATGTAAATTAAAAATAATACTATTTATCGCTATATTATTACTAAAATTTTTATTAGTCCCCGACAACAGGACCAAAAGCTTGTTCGCATTATTTTTTTAGCTTCACCGAAAGTGTACGGTGCAGTTTATAGAATAGGGTTAGTAAGGTCGAATCCACAGGGACTAATAAATTAATGTACTATTTACTGGATTATAATAGCATTATTTTTATCTAGATTATCGAATTTGAGATGGATTGGTTTAATTAAAACTAAAGCAGAAATTATCCTAAAATATCAAAACAAAGAGTGGATTAAAAGATCAAGAAGAATAATGGATGAATGGATTCCTGGGTTATGGTTTCAGTTAATATCCCCTTTTATTATTAGATTAATCAAACCAAAGTTAAACGTATTCTTCTCTATAGACCAATCACAATAGTAATTTACCCTCTTTCTCGAAATGTATGTAAAAGCGTTGATTGGAATATCTATGCTAGCATCTCTACTCAACATGAGATATCCAACTCCCAAAAGTTCAAAAAATTAAAAGGCCTCACGAATATTCACAGACTTCTCAATCATGCAAGCTATTCATGTCAAGTACTCCTAGATCTAATATTAAAACTATGTTCGAATTATGAATCAATATATCAAAACAAGTTAAACCAATAGCTTTTTGATAAAACAAGAATTAAAGCAAAGTACTTGAATAGAGTTGGAAAACATTAACTTTGATTGCAACGAATCCTCAAATAAAAGTATCCATTAATCTATTCCCAAACTCGGGAATCACAAAGTGTTTAGCCAGACATAGAAAAGAAATAATTCATAGACAAATTATTAAAGTTCATGTCTAAACTAATTGAAAATAATGATACTATGGAATGAGTGAACTCGGGGATGATGACGATCTCTCGATCTATCTTCAATCCTCGAAGCTTTGGTTGAGGTCTTGATCGATCTCTCCGAATCTCCGGTGGGGAATTGCTCTTTTCTCTGCTTTCTAGGGTAAAAATCAGCGTGTCCCTATTTGTGGCCACCCCGTGTCTATTTGTACTTCGTTTGGGTCGAAACCTAGTTGAAAACGAATCAAACACTGTTTTTCCCACAGAGGAGCACGGGCCATGCTATATGGCACGCCCAGCCCATGCTGGGTGCCGCATGGATTGTTCAGAAGTCTGCAGGAGGCATGGGCCGTGCACTATGGCACGGGATGCCCGTGCTGGTAGCCTAACTCAGAGTCTTCACTTATAGGTTGAGCACGGGCCGTGCTAGGGAGCACGCCCTGCCCGTGCTCACCTATAGCAACTAGCACTTGGCCGTTTTCTTCCGTTTTTCGCCCGGTTCGTCTGACGTCTTGATTCGACTCCAAACTTCGTATCATGTCAAGTATTGGCAGTTGCAATGTTCCGAATTGTTGCCAAAATGCTACAATTATCGATAAATTCCTACAAAACGAGAAAAGCATAATCCTTTTCCACAAAACAGGAATAAAACCCTATTTACTCATATAATGCATGCATATCAACACATTCTAGCCAAGATTAAGCCTAAAATACATGCAAAATACATGTCAATCACAGCCGAGCTGCCCGGTTCCATCCCCGACGTATCCATTCCGACTGTGAGCTCGACACACCAAGATAACTCAAGCAGGAAACTAAATACAAGTTCAGGTACTCAACCAGGCAGTCGAGTATTATTGAATAAGGGAAGCAGTTCAGGAAAATTTTTTAACATTGCGAGTGGCAATTATGGCGTTGGTGGAGTTATTTGGATGAAGATGATTATCGGGAGGATAAGTAATATTCGATATCATGAAAGATTAGGTGGAACATAAGTCTCGTTATAGATTCGAAATCGCAAGACAAGGAAGTAGCCCCGCGATCGGGTATTAATCGGTCAAGACGATCTGATAAGTCAAGGGATTTTTGAGAAAATAAAATGTTTTAATTAATTATTAAAGTAAGAGGGTCCAGGGCTGTTTCTTTAAAAGAAAAATAATTTGAGTTAGCTCCTTGTTAAAAAGAAAATTTACAATTAGCCCCGTTTTGTAAAACCAATACTTTTGGGGTTAAAAATTGAATAAATAAATGTCCCGACCTTGAAAAATTATGAGGTCCATTCCTAAATTTTCTAAATTGTTCAGATATTCAGATTTTTAAAGTTTTAAGGTCTAGGTTTTATAAAATTCTCACATTGGCCCCAAATTTGTTAAAATTATCATTTCAGGCCCTAAGTTTAAAATAATTGGAACTCATAAACCGGAAGGGCTTTTAATTTGATTCCAGTTGTAAAATTTCACTAATGTCAGTGGGATATTGGGAAAAAAATATTTTTAAAAATAAATAAGTATAGGTCCCTTAACTTTTGAAAATCTCATTTTTGTCCCATTTTAAAATAATTGCCTTTAAGGCTTTTAGGGGTCCAATTGTTATGCAGTTTGAACCTTGGGTCCAAAATATCATTAAGTTATTATTAAATTAGTATTTAAAGGTACATGGAATGTATAAATACTGTAAATTTCATTTGGGTCCTCAAGTTTAATCTTTTACAATTTGGTCCCTCAATTTTTGTAAAATTACTTTCCAAGCTCTAAACACTTGGAATTTTGGAATACACTTAAAATATGTTATTTCCAGTCCCTTAAGAGTTAAAATTTAAAATTTTAAAACTAGGTTCTGGTACAGTTTCGAAAATTGCAATGTAGCCCTCAAACTTCTAAAATTTTACAATCTAGTCCTTGGGCTTTTAAAGGTTGATTTTATTTATCTTAAAACTCTTAAAACTTTATTAAAATGTCCAAACATCATTTTTGAACCTGAGTACAGTCCCAATACTCAAAAATTACAGAGGGGTCCCTTAAGTTTTATTTTCTTGCAATTAATTCCACCAACTTTCCATTTTTGCAATTTAAGTCAAAAAATTGAAATTTAATCAATTATGCTCGACTTGTCCAGGTTATAAGTCATACAAAACATGTATTTCAAGTATCATACACATGCATGTCAATTTCATACAAGAATTCATCAAATATAACAATAAAGTGTACATGCATGCACCTAAATTTCAATAAATTGCATTTTTGAGCAACACTTGAGAATTTTCACAACGTGATACAAGAATTTAACATGCATTACATAATATATATATATATATATATATATATATCAAGTGCTCAATAACAAAACACTACATGCATTTGAGAAAAACACCTAAAAATTGGAAAGATTTTTCCACCCACCTTAAAAATTGGAGAGTTGTGAAAAAAATGGATAAATTTCACAACTTGATATGAAGTCACTTATGTCAGCCCCTAAGTCAAGAATATGAATAAATTAAGAGTTAGAAAATTGAGTGAAAAATTAAGAAGAAAAAGAAGAAGGTGAGAAAATTGGAAATACTACTTACCTTGTGTAGTAGATGAAATGGAACTAGTTGAAGCTTCAAAGTTGGAATTTTTGGCTCACCCTCAAAACCACTTAAGGTCAGCCCCTATTTCTCAAAAATGAAAAAGGGGTGTTAAAATTTGAAGAAAATAGAAAGAAGAAGAGAAAATGGCTCTAGTGTCCAAATCTTACCTTGTAGTCCAAATTCTCCAAAAATTTCTCTTCAAGTCTTCTAAGGTGACCACAATGAATGCATGTCCTTATGTAGGCTCCTATGTGTACCTCCAAAAGTCAAAATTACACTTAAGTTAAGAAGAGATTGTGATGAATTATAGGATATCAAGTTGAATTGAAGAACAAAATTTCTTACATTTGTGAGAGAGGGGTTCGAATTCTATGAAGGAGTAGGAAGAATGTTTGTGTTTTTGTTAAGTGTTTGAAGAAAGAGGAGGTGTTTGATGATATTAAGAAGGTGTTCTTGAAGATGTGAAGAATGTTTGAATATATGAAGAATGTGTTCTTGAAGATATGAATGAATGTTTGAAGAAGTGAAGGATGTGTTCTTGAAGATATGAAGAATGTTTGAAGATGTAAAGGATGTGTTCTTGAAGATTTGAAGTTGTGAAGGAATTGTTCTTGAAGATTTGAAGATATGAAGGAGTTGTTCTTGAATTTGAAGATATCTTTGAAGATATGAAGAAAATGATTAATATATGCTTAGAGAGATGTTGGGGATTTTAGAGAGAAGGGAGAGGATTTTTGCAAGAGTTAAAGTATGATGTTGGTAAAATGAAATGAAATTTTTTAGTATTATTTGGCCTAATGGCCGAAATTAGTGAGAGAGAGGGGAGAGAATGATCAATTTTTGTGTCTTGCAATTTGTCTCTTGCATGGAGACAAAAGAAAAGTCAAAGGTATGGGCAAAGGATGGGTAAGAGAGGAATGTTGGGTGAGTGGGAATAAGTTGGGGAAAATAATATTAAAGAATTGATGTATAAGATAATGTGTATATTGTTTGAATTAATGGTGTAATTATACACAAGATGACTAATATAAGGTGTATATGTACAAGAGTTGGAAGATATTTCTACACCAAATTGATCATCATTGCCGTCCACTTAAGGGCAATTGTGGTATTTCCATATTTTGTTTTGTCCCAAATTTGATGATAATAGATGAATAATATCAATCTCCAAAATAATTAGTGATTTCCTTGATCACTTATAAGTCTCATGATCACTTACTCTAAATCAAATTCTTAATTCTATAAGGTATAAGTCTCTAAAATAAATAGTCTCTTAAAATTCTAAGGTGACTAATAAATCACAAATAGTAATAATGATTAATCAAGTGATCATTAATGTGAATTAGAATTAATAAATTATTATGATCGCATGTAATAAATAAAAATGAAATTAAATGCAAGAATATATTTATTATTAATATTTACTCGTCAAAGTGACGCGGTAAAATAGTCGTCAAGGATCAATTACACGCTCGGAAAATCGGGGGCTTCACATCCTCCCCTCCTTAAAAGAATTTGGTCCCCAAATTCTCTTAATATCTCCAGGATCGATTTCTCATGCCTTCTTCCATTTCCCACATTTCGTCTTCGTCTCGGTTGTGGTTCTGCCACACCACTTTAACCATCGGAATCTCTCTCTTACGCAACTGACGTATCTGGTGGTCAATGATCCCGATCGGCTTCTCAGTGTAGGATAAATTTTTCATTAGAGAAGGAGTATCATGAGTGATGATATGTTCGGGGTATGGTTGATACTTCTTCAATCTTGACACGTGAAATACATCGTGCATTCCCGCATATTCTACTGGTAACTCGAGTCGGTAGGCTAACTTCCCGATCCTCTGCAAAATCTTGTAAGGTCCAACATATCTCGGACTCAACTTGCCTCCTTTCTTCTGGGATTGATCAATCCTTTCCGTGGTGAGAGTCCGAGAGATACTTCATCTCCGACTTCAAATTCCAAATCCTTTATTCTCTTGTCGCGTAACTCTTTTGGCGGCTCGAGTGTGTGGATCCGTTCCTTGATCAACTTGACCTTCTCCATGGCCTCCTGAACTAAATCGACCTTTTGAATCGGGGGCGACTTTCGTTTCTCTTTTGGAGTCTGTTGGTCATCAATCTCCCAGTGTAGTGGGAATCTGCATTTCCACCCATATAGTGCCTCGTAGGGTGCCATCCCAATCGTAGCCTGACAGCTATTATTGTAGGCGAACTCGGCTAATGGTAAGTGTGAATCCCAACTTCCTTATAAATCAAACGTGCAGGCTCGCAAAGATATATTCCAGGGTTTGAATCGTTCGCTCAGACTGTCCATCAGTTTGTGGATGTGCTGTTGTGCTGAAACTTAGCGAGGTACCCAATTCCTCGTGCAAGCACTTCCAAAATCTGGAGACAAATCTCGGGTCCCTATCTGATACAATGTCGACTAGTACTCCATGCAGTCAAATGATCTCTCGGATATAAATTTGTGCGAAGCTCGCAAGCTATCAGTCTTCTTGATGGGTAAAAAGTGTGCAGATTTCATGAGTCGGTCTACGACTACCCATATGGCATCATGGCCTCCTCTGGTCCTTGGTAGATCCGTCACTAAGTCCATCGTTATGTGTTCCCATTTCTACTCGGGAATTATCAACAGTTGTAGTAAACTAGATGGTCGTTGGTGTTTTGCTTTTACTCGTTGACAAGTTAAACATCTCGCAACGAACTCCACTACCTGGTTCTTCATGTTTACCCACCAATAATTCCGTTTCAAGACTTTATACATCTTGTTTCCTCCAAGATGTATAGTGTATTTGGAATGGTGTGCCTCTGCTAAGATTCTATTCCTAATCTGTTCATCACTCAGTACACAAACTCGGTTTCAGAATCTGATAATCCCATCTTCATGCACCGAGAATTCTGATCTCTCTCCTTTAAGTATCTTCTCTTTCAGTTTTTGAAGATGCACATCTGTCCCCTGTGCTTCCTTGATCTCATTAAGCAGATCGGGTTTAACCGAAATGTTAGCACATGAAATCTGAGTATTGGTTCTTGTTGGATTCCAATTGCTCAGCTCTTCTAATGATTTCCACTCTCGAATCATAAGTCTGGCTAAGCTCGCCTTTCGCTCAGGCGTCGGCTACTACGTTAGCTTTCAGGGATGGTATCGAATATCAAAGTGATAGTCCTCAATCAACTCCATCCATCTCCGTTGCCTCAGATTGAGGTCTTTCTGAGAGAATAGATACTTCAAGCTCTTGTGGTCTGTGAAAACCGTGAATGTTGCTCCGTAGAGATAGTGTCTCCATTTCTTTAACGTGAACACTATTGCTGCGAATTCCAAGTCATGCGTTGGGTAATTGGCTTCATACGGCTTGAGTTTTCGTGATGCATAAGCGATGACCTTTCCTTCCTGCATGAGCACTGCTCCTAGTCCTTCCTTTGATGCATCATTTGTAGACGACAAAGTTTTGTTCCCTTTGAAAGGGCTAAGACGGAGAGTATTTGTAGTAAGTCGCTTTTCTTGCCTATTGGAAACTAGCGACGACACTTGTCATTCCACTCAAACTTGACCTGCTTCTGGGTTAGTCGAGTGAGTGGTCCGGTTATCTTGGAGAAATCCTGGATAAATCTTTGATAATATCCAGCTAGTACTAAGAAACTTCTGATCTCCGTTACAGACTTGGGTTGTTTCCATTCAACCACCTTTGTTTGTACCTTGAAGGAGCGATCCAGGTCTTAGGATACTATGTGTCCCAAGAATGCGACTTCACTAAGCCAAAATTCACACTTGTTGAATTTGGCATACAACTTATGCTCTTGTAGTGTCTCCAAAGCAATTTTCAGATGACTTTCATGCTCTTCTCTGGACTTAGAGTATACGAGTATGTCATCAATGAATATCACTACGAATTGATCCAAATAAGGTTGAAAGACTCGATGCATCAGATCCATAAACGTTGCTGGTGCGTTCGTCAGATCGAAATGCATCACTACAAACTCGTAGTGTCCATATCTGGTTTGAAATGCAGTTTTGGAGATGTCTTCTTCGCGGATCTTCGGTTGGTAATATCCTTGTTGTAAATCAAACTTCGAGTACACCGTCGCTCCTTGAAGTTGATCAAACGATTCGTCTATCCTCGGGAGGGGATATTTTTCTTGATGGTCACGCTATTAAGACCACGATAATCTATACACACGATCTTAATGTGCCATCCTTCTTCTTGATAAACGATCTGGGGTGCTCCCCATGGAGACGTACTTGGTCGGATAAATCCCACATCCATCAGCTTCTGTAATTGAGTCTTCAACTCTTGCAACTCAAGAGGAGCCACTCTATATGGCGTTCTAGTAATCGGGGTGGTTCCCGGTAATACCTTGATGGTGAACTCGACTTCCCTATCTGGAGGGACAATGGTGAGTTCTTGTGGAAATACATCCATGTATTCCGATACTATAGGTACTTGGTTAATTTGTGTCTCAACCTTGGGTTTTTTAATTATAAACGCCAAGTACCCTTGTGCCCCTCTAGCGATTGCCTTTCTTGCTTTCATGGTGGAGATGATAACCAAGACGTAGATTCAACAGTAAGAGAAAAGGCATATCCATTAATGTAAAATATGGAGTACACCAGATGAAGTTCATACAATCAATAGTATAAGAAACTGGGAATACAACGAAAGACAAATAAACTTCCAGTACAATCATCAAGTACAATTCGGGAAATTAAATTTATCTACTAGATGACTGCGCCGTCGTCCTCACTGTCATCCACGTCAATGACCTGGACCTGATTAGGCTCGGGAAATGCCTCGACATCCGGCCAATCGACAAACTCAAGCAATGCGTTGAGTGCTTGAGCATCACCAAGAGAGATGGCCTTAAATGCCTCGGGCTCCCCTGCTTCCGCGGGATCCTCCTCGGGATTCTCTTCATTGTTCACTTCGGGGTCAGCCTCTGGTTCCGCCTCGGGTGGAGGCAGTGCTAGTGCATTGGCTGCCAAAGCAGTCTCCAAAATGGTATCCCGCTGAGACAAGGCCTGTGTGAGGTCCTCGATCACCGTCATCTGTTTGATGATAGTCTTCTCGAGGCATTCGATGGTGTCCCTCGACATGTACGCGTCCATATCCCACTTGGTGCGGCCGTCACTGGCGCGTTCCATCTTCTTGCAAGTATTGTCCAAGCATTCCTGGATCAACTGAAATTGATCTTCACGAGAGCGGATGGTGTTTTTGTGATCCTTAGCAAGAAGAGTAAGGTTATTCTTCTCCGCTTGGCTCTTCGCCAGGAGTATTGTCCAATATAGCTATAATGCCTTATAGTAGTCACGCTCAACACGGGCCTCAACTACTTCCCACCAGGTCGGGGGCGCTAGATTCATCCTGGTCAAACACAACTAAGATAGATTAGATGAATATAGATGGAAAGATAAGGAAGAATAAGGATATAATGAATAAAGAAAGTCAGTCAAGAGTCAACTAAGTCAAGAAAAGTATGACTATGGAATCTCCAAGTATAAAGTTCTTAACTCAGTCTAATCATCAATAATACGGTTCTATGCCATTTTGAAATCGATTTCACACTTAATTAGTCAAGTCGCGGTACTACACAACACAGACCGAGGGTCCTATCCTGGGTCAGCTCGGTGTAAGTTTCCATCTTACTAGCCGAGCTCGATACCACTCTAATCATCACGCCCCAGGGGGACACGACGACGATCAACCACGAGAAATAAACCCAACGGTCTAGACAAATGATACAACAATCCCAAGTGAAACAGAGTCTAAAGCAGCGGAATTTAAAATAAACATAAGTACGAATTACAACTTAAAATCTAACAAGATCCAAATACATCTGACATAATAACTTGAATAAGTTTACATGCCAAAACTAAAACGCAAAGTACACAATATCCAAATCTTAAATGTCAAAGGGTCCTACGCCCTTAAATTACAGTCAGAGAGAGAAAAGAGTAGCAGAATAAACGGGAGTCCAACATCAGTAGAAATACATAAAATAAGAACAATCATCAGTAAAAAGGTGCAAGTTCGACAAGCGGAGTGAGGGTAATCAGTCTGTGGCTGGTTCGACATCTTCAACATAGTCCCCATCTAAAGGTTAGAAAACAGGAGGGGATGAGACATAAATCTCAGTGGATGGGATAATCGTGTGCAAGTGTGGCAATATATATAGTTAATGTAAGAAAAACAGTTGTATGAAAACGCGTGAGATATGATTCATGATTTCACACACAGTCCACAAGCGTCGTGATAAATATATTTAAGTAATATACTTATACGATTTAAGAAACTTGATTCGTGTTCACACAGCACTATGTGATTCAGGCAAGACAGGTAGGATTACGTACGGAATGTAACGCCAATCCTATGCAAGACAAGTAATGGTTGCGTACGGATTTGTAGCGCCAACCAATGCAATACAAGTAGCGGTTGCATACAAATTTGTAGCGCCAACCAAACGGGTCCGATTAACTCCAGAATCGTGTGGATCAGATAGCGATTCTTTCGTTCTTCCTTGTAACTCCTCGAGTAAAGATGGTCAAAGACCTGTCACCTTATCGCTCCATAGGCAAAGACAAATCCACAGTAGAGCTAGCTAGGCCCGGATTGTCATAATCATGATTATACCTCAAGTACTACGACCCGCTTCCCTTGGACAAACTCTGTCCCTCAGTTGCGAGATTAGGACGATGTGGCCGGAGAGTGGAATAGCAGCCGAGCTGCCCGGTTCCATCCCCAAGGTATCCATTCCGACTGTGAGCTCGACACACCAAGTTGACTCAGGCAGTAAAGTAAATACAAGTTTAGGTAGTCAACCAGGCAGTCGAGTATTATTGATTCATGGATGCAGTTTAGGAAAATTTTCAAAAATTGCGAGTGGCAATTATGGCGTTGGTGGAGTTATTTGGATGAAGATGATTATTAGGAGGATAAGCAATCTTCGATATCTTGAAAGATTAGACAGAACATAAGTCCCGTTATAGATTCGAAAACGCAAGACGAAAAAGTCGCCCTGCGATCGGGTATTAGTCGGTCAAGACGATGCGATAAGTCAAAGGTTTTTTGAGACAATAAATTATTTTAATTAATTATTAAAGTCAGAGGGTCCAGGGCTGTTTCTTTAAAAAAATTAATTTGAGGTAGGTCCTTGTTAAAAAGAAAATTTACAATTAGCCCCATTTTGTAAAAACCAATACTTTTGGGGTTAAAAATTAAATAAATAAATGTCCCGACCTTGAAAAATTATAAGGTCAGTTCCTAATTATTAAAGTTATAGTTAATTTAGTATTTCCAGGTACATGGGCTGTATAAATCCTGAAAATTTCATTTGGGTCCTCAAATTTAATCTTTTACAATTTTATCACTCAATTTTTGTAAAATCACTTTCCAAGCTCTAAACAATTGAAATTTTGGAATACACTTAAAATATGTTATTTACATCCCTTAAGAGTTTAAATTTTAAATTTTAAAATTAGGGTCTGGTACAGTTTCGAAAATTGCAATGTAGCCCTCAAACTTCTAAAATTTTACAATCTAGTCCCTGGGCTTTTAAAGGTTGATTTTATTTATCTTAAAACTCTTAAAACTTTATTAAAATGTCCAAACATCATTTGTGAACCTTAGTACAGTCCCAAAACTCAAAATTATAGAGGGGTCCCTTAAGTTTTATTTTCTTGCAATTAAGTCCACCAACTTTCCATTTTTGCAATTTAAGTCAAAAAATTAAAATTTAATTAATTATGCTCGAATTGTCCAGGTTATAAGTCATAAAAAACATGGATTTCAAGGATCATACACATGCATGTCCATTTCATACAAGAATTCCTCAAATACAACAATAAAGTGTACATGCATGCACCTAAATTTCAATAAATAGCATTTTTGAGCAACACTTGAGAATTTTCACAACTTGATACAAGAATTTAACATTCAATACATAATATATATATCTCAAGTGCTCAATAACAAAACACTTGTTCGCCTTATTTTTTAGCTTCACCGCAAGTGTACGGTGCAGTTTATAGAGTAAGATTAGCAATGTCGAATCCACAGGGACTAATAAATTAATATGCTAAGTGTTGGATTATAATAGCCTTATATTTATCTAGACTATCGAAATTGAGATGGATTGATTTTATTAACACTAAAGCAGAAATTTATCCTAAAACAAAGCAAAGAGTGGAATAAAATATCAAGTATGAATGAATGGATTCTGGGTTATTGTTTGATTAATATCCCCTTTTATTATCGATTAATCAAACCAATGTTAAACATATTCTTCTCTATAAACCAATCACAAAAGTAATTTACCCTCTCTCTCTCGAGATGCATGTAAAAGCGTTGATTGGAATATCTATGCTAGCATCTCTACTCAACATCATATATCCAACTCCCAAAAGATCAAAAGATTAAAAGGTCTCACGAATATTTACGAGACTTCTCAATCATGCAAGCTATTCATGTCAAGTACTCATAGATCTAATATTGAAACTCATCGTTCGAATTATGAATCAATATATCAAAACAAGTTAAACCAATAGCTTTTTGATAAAATAAGAATTAAAGTAAAGTACTTGAATAGAGTTGGAAAACATTAACTTTGATTGCAATGAATCATCAAACAAAAGTATCCATTAACCTACAACCAAAGGCGGGAATCACAAAGTGTTTAGCCAGACATAGAAAAGAAATAATTCATAGACAAATTATTAAAGTTCATGTCTAAACTAATTGAAAATAATGATACTATAGAATGAGTGAACTCGGGGATAATGACGATCTCTCAATCTATCTTCAATTCTCGAAGGTGTGGTTGCGGTCTTGATCGATCTCTCTGAATCTCCAGTGGGAAATTGTTGTTTTCTCTGTGTTTTAGGGCAAAAATCAGCATCCTCTTGTTTGTGGCCGCCCCGTCTCTATTTGTATTTCGTTTTGGGTCAAAACCTAGTTGGAAATTTGTCAAAATCTATTTTCCCGCACAGATGCATGGGCCGTGCGCCTAGAGCATGCCCAGCCCGTGCTGGGTGCCGCATAAAATGTCAAGCAAATTTGAAGGTGAAAGGTGCACGGGTAGTGCTCTCAGAGCACGACCGACTGTGAGTCACCCAAACGTCCGACTTTGCTTATGGGGTCTTCATAAGAGTTGTAGGCCTCTCTCTTAGCTTTCCGTAGCCACTTGAATCAGCTCAATATCAATGTTGTAGAGAGATATGGCCAAAATACTAAACCCTGCCAGTGCTAGATATTCCAGACGCGTTTGGACGTTCCTTGAGATAAATCCCTTCGTTGTTTGATCATCCATGCTTCTTCTGACACACGAATCATTACTATAACTCTAGAATCAATATAATTGTCTTCAAATTTGGTGTAATTGCTCAATTCTTGATGCTTCTAGGTCGCAATGCTCGTATTTGTCACAAAATCACTCCAAATATCGTTAAATTCCTACAAAACGAGCAAAGCGTAATACCTATTCCATAAAGAGCGAATATATATCATTTCATATGAGTTATTGAATGTTTATAAACAATTATAGTCATAAATATGCGCTAAAATACATGCAAAACTCACACTAAACAAATCCCCAAACTTAAAGCTGTTGTGATCCCGGTCAACACTTTATAAACAAGACAACACAAATGGGTTAAAGAAGAGCAACTCAAGAACACCGCATCACAATTCATGTCGTTTATCCATATACATCAAGCACAAACCAACCAAGTTTCAAATATCTAACACGGAGCATAAGTCTATCAAAAATCATGGCAAATACTTCAAATCATACCTCTCATGGATAAAGTGTATACTCTACTCACTAGGATAACAAGTGATGTGTATTCGCTCAAGTCATATCAATGTTGAAGAATTACCATATGCTTGCAAATCGTCTCACATCTCCGCCACTTGATTGTATGCAATTCATAAATCAGAAAGGACTTTGCTTATGGTTGTAATGAAGGCTTTTTGGTTAAGGTAGGGAAATATGGATAAACCGACTCAAACTCAGCGTATAGATTGGTAAGCGCATTGTTTTTCTCAAACACTTATTCTTATTCAAATCAACTATGCACCCCAATCACCTTTTCCTATCACATATCTATTTCTCCTTCTTTTTCATACCATTCATTCTTCTTCGCCTAACATCACAATTTCCATTTATATATTACTTATGGCCGACTCACTATCGCAAATCGTTTTTATTTTTATTTTTATTTTTTTCAACTCGTTTGTGAGTATCCTTCATTTCCCTCCTTTTATCTTTTCCTCACCACCAACCAACATATACACCATTTTCTAATTTCTCGATACCCATTTCATTCAATCCTTTATTATATCCTTTACTCAATGCTATACGCTCAAGCCTAGGGTAACAGATATATCAAGTTAAGTTTTAAAGCTTGAAATGTGGCTATCAAAAATCAGGCAATAGGCTCAAATTGGCTAACTAGGGAAATCAAATATCATAAGGTAGGCAAAAAGCTTGAAAGGCGCACGGGGCGTCCTCTAGAGCACGACCAGCCCGTACGTCACCCAAACATCTGAATTTGCTTATGGGTTCTTCATAAGCGTTGTAGTCCTCTCTCTTAGCTTTCCGTAGCCACTTGAATCAGCTCAATATCAATTTTGAGAGAGCGATATGACCAAAATACTAAACCATGCCAGTGCTGGAAATTCCAGACGCGTTTGGACGTTTCTTGAGATAAATCCCCTCGTTGTTTGATCATCCACGCTTCTTTTGACACACGAATCATTATTATAACTCTAGACTCAATATAATTGGCTTCCAATTGGGTGTAATCGCTCGATTCTTGATGCTTCTAGGTTGCAATGCTCGTATTTGTCACAAAATATCGTTAAATTCCTACAAAACGAGCAAAGCGTAATACCTTTTCCACAAAGAACGAATATATATCATTTCATATGAGTTATTTAATGTTTATAAACAATTACAGCCATAAATATGCCGTAAAATACATGCAAAACTCACACTAAACAACACTACATGCATTTGAGAAAAACACCTAGAAGTTGGAAAGACTTTTCAACCCACCTTAAAAATTGGAGAGTTGTGAAAAAATGATAAATTTCACAACTTGATATGAAGTCACTTAGGTCAGCCCCTAAGTCAAGAATATCAAAAAATTAAGAGTTAGAAAAATGAGTGAAAAATTAAGAAGAAAAAGAAGAAGGTGAGAAAATTGGAAATACTACACTTTACATTGTGTAGTAGATGAAATGGAACTAGTTGAAGCTTCAACGTTGGAATTTTTTGCTCACCCTCAAAACCACTTAAGGTCAGCCCATATTTCTCAAAAATGAAAAAGGGGTGTTAAAATTTGAAGAAAATAGAAAGAATAAGAGAAAAGGGCTCTAGTGTCCAAATCTTACCTTGTAGTCCAAATTCTCCAAAAAATTCTCTTCAAGTCTTCTAAGGTGACCACAATGCATGCATGTCCTTATGTAGGCTCCTATGTGTACCTCGAAAAGTCAAAATTAAACTTAAGTTAAGAAGAGAAGGTGATGAGTTATAGGATATCAAGTTGAATTGAAGAACAAAATTTATTACCTCTGTCAGAGAGGGGTTCGAATTCTATGAAGGAATATGAAGAATGTTTGTGTTTTTGTTAAGTGTTTGAAGAAAGAGGAGGTGTTTGATGATATGAAGAAGGTGTTCTTGAAGATGTGAATAATGTTTGAAGATATGAAGAATGTGTTCTTGAAGATATGAATGAATGTTTGAAGATGTGAATGATGTGTTCTTGAAGATATGAATAATGTTTGAAGATGTGAAAGATGTGTTCTTGAATATTTGAAGATGTACGTGAAGATTTGAAGATATGAAGGAGTTGTTCTTGAAGATTTGAAGATATTTTTGAAGATATGAAGAAAAGGATGAATATATGCTTAGAGAGGTGTTGGGGATTTTAGAGAGAAGGGAGAGGATTTTTGCAAGAGTTAAAGTATGATGTTGGTAAAATGAAATGAAATTTTTGAGTATTATTTGGCCTAATGGCCGAAATTAGTGAGAGATGGGAGAGAATGATCAAGTTTTGTGTCTTGCAATTTGTCTCTTGCACGGAGATAAAAGGGAAGTCAAAGGTATGGGCAAAGGATGGGTAAGGGAGGAATGTTGGGCGAGTGGGAATAAGTTGGGGAAAATAATATTAAAGAATTGATGTATAAGATAATGTGTATAATGTTTGAATTAATGGTGTAATTATACACAAGGTGACTAATATAAGGTGTATATGTACAAAAGTTGAAGATATTTCTACACCAAATTGATCATCATTGACGTCCACTTAAGGGCAATTGTGGTATTTCCATATTTTGTTTGTCCCAAATTTGATGATAATAGATGAATAATATCAATCTCCAAAATAATTAGTGATTTCCTTGATCACTTATAAGTCTCATGGTCACTTATTCTAAATCAAATTCTTAATTCTATAAGGTATAAGTCTCCAAAATAAATAGTCTCTTAAAATTCTAAGGTGACTAATAAATCACAAATAGTAATAATGGTCAATCAAGTGATCATTAATGTGAAATAGAATTAATAAATGATTATGATCACAAGTAATAAATAAAAATGAAATTAAATGCAAGAATATATTTATTATTAATATTTACCCGTCAAAGTGACGCGGTAAAATAGACGATAAAATACATAGTGGATAAAATGATCAATTACAAGCTCGGAAAATCGGGGGCTTCAAAAAGCTTATTGGCTTATTTTTCGCAACATGCTCAAATACCAAATTTTCTTAACACGTGCCAAGTAATAAATAACTTTCCTCCTAAGAATTTATCACATTATTCCCACAAGTATGTTATACCATGACATAAAATATTCTAGTAAAATCTTAGGGAGCCGAGCATGTAAATCGAATTAAAACCACACACAAAAACAATGAAACGTGCTAAAACAAAATAAACTAAAAATCAAAAAAATTTAAAAACTTTAATGCAAATTTTTATGCTCTACATGCAATCCTAGATTCAATGCAAAATACAACAGTACTAATTTACGCATTCTTGGCAACCCCCCAAACTTAAAGTATGCTTCGTCCCGAACATATGAGGAAATTATCAAAAGAAAATTAGAATGCATAATAAGTACTTACATGGATAGTTCCAATGAAACCGGAGCTCATCCGTCAATTCGAAAATTTTAGGAGCGGATAAATGCGGTTGGGTCATGTCGTCTTTTTTTTTTCGTTTTTTTCTTTCAAAAAAATATTTTTTTACGTTTTTTTTTCGTATTTTTTTGGTTTTTTTTACCGGGGTTTGTTGATGTTTCTTGGATTACCTCACACAAAGCGCTAAGTTTTTCGTCTTGACCCGGGTCGGATTTCTTCGCTTTTGTTGAACCGTTCGGTTGAAATCATTGAGCCCTCGTATTCTATACCATCCATCGAATGGCATTGCTCTGTTTTCTCGTTAAGTATCGCCTAATAATTTGCCCTTTTAATGTTTGCCTCTCACCAAAGCGATTTGGGCTTCTTGTATCTCAGGATATTCTTCAATATTAAATGCACTTCAATTTGGGCTTCTTGTATCTCCAAAATTTGGTTCAAAACCAATTCATGCAAGGTTGTATTCCTGGATTGAATTCAACATTTAGACTATAATAACATCGTATTCAATTTTATTCGACCAAAAATTAAGTATTTTTATATAACTAAAAATCGAAAAATAAAGAAATATAAAAAGAAATAAATTTGTGAACCCCACAAGCATTTTCAACATGTTTAGGAGCAACCTTAGGCACATAATCTCAACATGCTTCTTCAATATTAAATGCGAATAAAGTTTTAAAACCAATTCATGTATGTGGGTTCAAATCCCTAAATTCATTTACTCCCTGGTCGTGGTTCGTAACAGTTGATTAATAACAATTGTAGTCACGGTTAGATCGTTACAATTCCTATTAACTCCAAAAAGATTTGTGAATTGAATGACTCCCCACAAACACTTCGTCACACAAGTTTCATGTTCGATTTTCGTCTTTGTTAGAGCTCATCGTCCAGAAATTTTGCAATAACAAATATGACATGCAAATTATTGGCCAAATAAGAAGGAATTATAAATAAGCACTCGAATTCATAAAATAGAACGCATGAATTAATTAAGAAAATAAATAATCATATTTAATACAAATCCACGTTTTGATTATGCGCCTAAGATCCGAAAAATATGTCAAACATTGATTACAAACTCATAGACAAATCCGAATCAATATTACGACATCATATAAGCACAAACAAGAGTTCTTAGACATAGAAAAAAAACCCCTTCTTGTCAGGATGGATTCTCCTTCCAAACCCTCGGCTCTTGTGCTCCCTAGATGCAAAGCCTTGTGGTGTTCTTCGCGACCTAGCACTTTTGCTCTCGGCTCCTCGATTCGCCGTTCTGTGTTATTTGATGTGTTTTTCTGTATCAAGTTGTATTTTCATATATAGCCTTGGGTCTCTTTTATAGATGCTTGGATAGATCACTTACAGAGTTTGAGTAGGAAAAGGAGACCAATTCAGCCCAGTTACGTCGCACGCCTATGTCATCCCATACGGCCGGGTCGCGCGATCGGAATTTGATCTCTGGGTCTTCTTGGCAGTTGTAGATATTTCTCGTACATTTCCATAGGCACTTGAATCACCTTAATATCAATTTTGTAGAGGAAGTTATGGCCAGAATATTAAACCCTGACAGTGCTGAAAACTGTTAGCACGTTTTGACGTTTTTAAGGAAATTCCCTTTTGTTTGACCGTCCATGCTTCTTTCCTTCATATATTTGCTCGTACCTTGTCTTTTTACATATCATTTGAAACATGCTATTATTTGTTGTCCAATTTAGCTCCATTTTATGTAAAATTCACAAGAGTCTGTGATATCAGCCAATAAGGAAATCAAGCAAAACAAACTAAATATGTGTGCAAATGCATCAAATATATATCATTTTAAACCCTCAAATGTACGTATATTTTACACTCATCACTTGTTACTTCTACAAAAGGGTGGATACACGAAGGAAATATCCCAAGTATGTTGTGTTAAAGTTTACTTCTCACTTCAGCTTATATTTGAGTCAGTCTTGTTTTATACCTAGACATGCTTTGTGGGTAGATACTGGTTCTACTACTCAGATATGTTTATCAGTTTGAACAATTCCAGCTTTTTTTGTCGCATCTTAATTGCGACAATTCGTAATACAATGCCCAACAATCCAACAATTAACGCAAAAATCCGGCAAATTCTCATAACTGATCGAAACAACAGAACAATGTCCCACCCTTTCAACCATAATAAATTCCTGAAGAGATTTATTCAAATAAAGTTCACAAATAAAATGCACATTGCAATCTCATCTATTTCACTTATATTTAATATGTAGTATTGTTTTATTTGATGCAAAACATAATGCATTTCAGAAACATTGAAAGAATGTAAACACACTATGATTAGTAATATGCAAAGTGTTATTCATAAATTAATTCTTATTATATTTGTTGTCTAACTATTTAACTAAAAAATAAAATATAATATTTTATTTTGCCAGAAATTATATAGGTGTATTGCATTGTGGTTTTGGCGGTGTTTTTTAATAACTACACCAACGTAGCGGTGCAGTTTTGTTTTAATATTTTAATCGCGGTTTCATCGTGAATTATTATGAACGCTACGGTTTGATGCGGTTTGGGCGGTAAACTATCACCACCCCTAATCGTGATGAACAACTAGTTCTTGATAAAAGACAAACATATATTTAGTGAAGTTAAATATTGCCTCATTTTTAATTAAACCGCATAGAACCAGAAAATAATTGGTTCTTGCTGCTCGCAGTTCTATCTATAGAGATAGTGGAAAATTCAAGTGCTACTTCAAGAAATAATCCCATGCACTAATTAAGAATTGTAGTTCTTATTCTCATAAACAAAACTTAATTTGATTCCCGCAGCGAATTACATTAGAGGAATACTTACTAAAGTCGAAATGTCACGACATGTCTGCGTATGAGTCTTTTTATAGGGACATTTGGCTGTTGAGTTCTATGTCACGACATGTCTGCATATTAATCAATACTTACATAGATATGTAACACAGGTATACACAAAAACATGGAGATATATCTTTTGTTTGGTAATTAGCACTTAGGCAAAATTACAATTCTAGTCAAATGCGGATGGGATTTTCTATTTCATGATGATGTTTCATCTCCTATTCCACAGTACGGATGATTGACACGTGTATAAACGTTACCATATTAACATTGGAGCATAAATCAAGCCTAAATTGTGGGGTTTTAATATTGTAAATTCTATACACGTGTCAGTTATCCGTGCGGTGGAATAGGAGATGAAACACTATCTTGGAATAGAAGATCACATCCGAGTCAAACATGCGGATGATATATTCTATTCCAAAACCGTGTTTCATCCTATTCCAACTGTAGAATTTTAAGAAATAAAATTATTTTACTAATACAAAGTGGACACAAATATGGTATAATACAAAGGCAATTATTTGCCTATTTTAACTTTTACACTATGCACTCTACTAAACTTAAAACATTCCACTAGATAATGTTTATCACACACTTTTCTTGCTTCTTGTCTCTCACGTGCACACACATATATTAGAAGATCATCACATATATATATATATATACTAACTAAGTCGGTGGATGATTGTTCTAGTATGTCGCTTTTCCATTTTTTTAATTAATTAATTATAATTATCTAGATTAATCTATCATAATCCAACATATCATATCAACACTTTCAGACTTTTCTAATATGGCGGTGATGATTTTCAATTCTCCCCCACAGCACCGACATTTTCACAAGTTGAATTTTCTCGTCGAACTATTCCAAGACGTGTTCGAAATTCTTCAAACTTTGAGACGTTAAGCCCTTTGGTAAACACGTCGGCTATCTGTTCTGTAGTGTTAATATGCTTCATCTCGATGTCTCCTTTAAGTACTTTTTCTCTAATGAAGTGATAGTGTACTTCAACATTCTTTGTTCTCGCGTGACATACTGGGTTCTCTGCTATGCGAATAGCTGACTGATTATTACAATATAATTCTACTGCATAGTTAATTGGTTGGTGTAGATCTTTCAATAATTGCATCAACCATGTACATTCTTGAGCAGCCATTGCTGCTGCTCGATACTCGGCCTCTGCTGTTGATAAAGAAATTGTAGGCTGTCTTTTGCTACACCATGAAATTGCAACTGACCCAAAGCTGAAAACATTTCCAGTAGTAGACCTTCTAGTATCTCGACATCCAGCATAGTCCGCATCACAAATCCAACAACTTTGAAATTTCTACTCTTCTTGTAGAAAAGTCCATAGTCAAGTGTTCCTTTTACGTACCTTAGTATACGACGAACTAGTTGAAGATGTGGCTTCTTTGGCTTTTCCATAAATCGACTTGCGATCCCAACTGCATATGCGATGTCGGGTCGTGTTAGAGTCAAGTAGATTAGACTCCCCTTTTGTCTATACATAGTTGCATTCTCAATTCTTTGCCTTCTTTAGCACATAACTTGGTGTTTGCTTCGATTGGTGTTGATATCGGCTTGCAATCGATCATCCCGAATTTTTGTAGTAGATATTTGGCATATTTTAGTTGGCATAGAAATAATCCATCACTTGTTTTCTTTAATTCGAGCCCCAAGAAATATTTGAGTTCTCCGAGTTCTTTCATTTGGAACATTATTAATAGATTTCTTTGTTTTGTTGGATTTCTTCTTCATCATCTCGGTGATGATGATATCATCCACATATACACGATCTATTGCAAGTTTCTCTTCTCGTGTTTTTACAAATAGACTTGAATCTGCTTTGGTGTTATTGAATACCCACATTGAACTAAAAATTCAGCAATCTTACGGTACCACGCTCGTGGAGCCTCTGCTTCAATCCATATAGAGCCTTTTTCGGTTTGCACACATATTCGTGGATTTTTCTTATCTTCAAACCCCCGTAGGTTGCACCATGTATATCTCTCAGCCGAGTTCCCCATGTAGAAATGCATTCTTTACGTCCATTTGCCATAACTTCCATGACTTGCTAGCGGCTAATGCTATCGGGACTCTTCTTGTTGTGATTTTGGCCATTGGATTGAATGTCTCATCATAGTCCAACCCATATCTTTGTTGTGAGAATCCTCGTGCCACTAGTCGAGCCTTATATATTTCTATTGATCCATCAGACGCCTTTTTATCTTATATACCCATTTATTAGATATGGGTTTAACTCCATTTGGTTTGGTACCAAGTCCCATGTCTCATTTTGTCTTAGAGCCATGATCACTTCGCTCATTGCTTTTTTTCATTCATTATTTTTAATTGCTTCTTCAAATATCTCAGGTTCTTTCTCACTTATATCTTCTTCTACCACTACATTGGCGTACCTGGGATTTGGCTTCCTTTGTCTACTAGACCTTTTTAATTGTGGTGGAGAGCTTGGATGATCCCCAACATCTTCTTGTGATACTTCAATCTCTTCTAATTGACCTGGCCTTGTTATTTACGGTGTTCTTCGTGTACTCCAGGTTTCCAAGGACTTTGGGTTGCTCTTGTGTAACGGCCCGCCTTCTAGATTGACGACTGTCCCCACAAACCAACACAAGTCTTTCCAGCGCGCTTTGTCCTCACTCACGTGCACCCTGAGAGGAGCTTCCCAGGGGGTCACCCATCCCACAATTGCTCCGGGCCAAACATGCTTAACTTCGGAGTTTTTATGAGATGAGCACCAGAAAGGAAAATGCATCTTTTTGATATGAGTAGTACCTATCAAATCTTTTAAGCTCTCTTCAACTGTATAGTCCCATACCTACACAGTCTCATAATCTCCTCTTTTCGGTGTGGATCGGTTCATTCATATCCCCCTCCACCTAGAAAGCTGCCGCCAGGAGCATCTCCTTGTCCGTGCCTTCTTCCACTGGCGATCACTCCCGCCCTCTTTGGCCCCGGGCATCACATCTTGGGTAATCTTTAAGTTCTTGTTCTTTTACGGTTTCATCATCACTCTTTTGAGTTTATGGAAGTTTCACAAATTTCTTTTGAAGTTGATCTTCAATTTCGGTTGAGTCTAGTAATTCCAATTTTGCGGCATCCCCAAGAAGGATGCTTCATCAAATATCACATTGCGAGATGTGTAGCACCGATTAGTAGTTGGGTCACAACATCTCCATCCTTTTCTTTGGTTTGTCATATCCCACAAATATGCACCGAATTGCCTTCTTGTCAAACTTACTTCGTAGATGACTCGACACGAACACGCAATGAGACACATGTAAGTCCAGCGCTACGATAATCTAGAGGGGGTGAATAGATTATCTCGTCTTTCGATTATGCCCTCTTTTTGAATCAAATACGCCAAGACAAGAATAAATGTGCGGAAAGTAAACAACACACGTCGATTTATAGAGCTTCACCCCACCTAGGGACTACGTGATCTACCACCCCAGATATCAGGGATGGGTTTGAAAAAGAAAAAGAATTTTATTAATTACCACAATTAATACAAATTCAACTTACAACAACACCTTGAAGAGCACCACACTCTTCTTCAACACCACCTTTGAGATTACCACAATCTCTCTTGAAGATTACCACAATCTCCAACGGCACCTCGTGAAGATTACCACAATCTTCAACCTTGAAGAATACCAAATTCTTCAACACCTCGACAAGAAGATTACCACAATCTTCTTACACCTAACACCTAGATCACCCAAGTGTGTTCTTACCACAAGAACACTCACAATGATATCTTGTGTTGAATGATTACCCAAAAATTCAAGATTACAACTCGATAATGAATTATACAATTATGAGTGCAAGTGTAATCAAGAATAGCCTAGACCTCAAGAATGTGAAAGTGATAAGCTAGGCAAATTACAACAAGAATAATGACAATATAAGACCAATTGTTTGCTTGAGTATGTCTTGTTGTGTTGTATTGTTCTCTCTACATGTTGTGCTTCAAATATTCCTCTATTTATAGGAGATGATTGATCATTGATAGCTCCTCTTGGAATCGATATCTACAAAAAAAAAATGCAATTAAAATCAAGATTATAGGTTTCAAATCAATCCCACAATTTAAGGAAAAGCATCATTTGTACAACGGTTAGAATTTTCTTTGTCAAACATTAGGGCGACCGTCGTACATATAGACGTTTGAAAATAAGAATACACATTTACATGGCGGGGTTGACACCGGGGGTTCACCGTCGACCCCATGCCCGCCGGTCGAGCAAAACCATAAACGAGTCGGAAGTTCTATTTTAAATTGCTCCCGGACACCGGTCGAAGCCCCGATCGACCGGTTGGCCGGTCAGCCACAGTGCCGGTCATACCTCTGAGTATACCACCTGCTGGGTCGGCCATTTTTCGGCAAATAGCTTATTCTTTGTTTTTCACAACTTTCAGGTACGAGATGTATACCACAAGTGTTGTCAATTTTATATAAAAATATTTTTAGACCGATAAGGAGTATTAGGACAACATTTAGAAACATTATTTTGGTGTAAAAACACATTAACACAAAATCATCAAGAGTGTTGTCCAATATTTGTCGAATATAAACTTGAAGAAATGCTTAGGAAAATTATAGAAACAATTTAAATCATTTAGGAGTATTTGGACAACATTTAAAAACATTGTTTTGGTATAAAAACAAAATCATCAAAACCATGATAAAACCATTTATCAAACAATCTCCCCCTTTTTGATGATTACAAACCAAAACAATTTTAACGAGGTCGATTTTGAAAACAAAACATTTTTACCGGTTAAAAATGAACTATCCGATTGTGATCGACAACATTCCAACATAAACAAGGAAGGGAGTATAGATTTTCAAAAATATTTTTGCAAAAGCTCGTCTATCAATATGCACAACAAAGAGTAATATAGAAGCAATCAACCAAAAGCTAAAAGCTTAGCTTTTATAACTTGAGCTTAAGTATCAAGAGCTTATAAGCTCCCCCTGTCAACAGAACATCATATACATGAATATGAGTCCATAATACATCAAATGGACGAAGTATAATCCACAACTTAAGGCTTTTAATAGCCACAACTTATAGCTTCTTTCTCGAGCTTATTTTAGCTTCTTTGAGCTAATAAACTTATAACCTATTTCTCCCCTTTGGAATCATCAAAAAGAATGTTACGATAAAAACATCATATATTCATATCAAATTGCAATTAAACCGATGTATCGTGCTATTTGAACATTGAAGCTTATAGAACAAATAGAAGGAAAAAGTCGATCAAATGACTTGTAGAAGCTTATGAAAGCTAATTTGAGTAGCAAAACATGATCTCTATAAGTATATAAGACATTTGAAAACGAGAGAATCATGTAAGTGATGAATATTTCATTGAAACATACTATCGAACACTTGGCGGGAGTCAAAAATTGAAGAAAATATATATAGCCCTTGTAAATGTAATCAAGCCAAGTTTTTCATCACCAAAACCATTTTTATAAATATCATCCATCAACAATCATCATGCTCAACACAAATATATAAGAATTTCATCAAGAAATATACATATAAGCCAAGTTCTCAAAGGTTCAACCCAATTAAGATAAGGAAGTGGAATTCTTACCATTTAATCGGTGAGGATGAAGAATGATGATGATAATCGAGCAACATAATCCCCAAAATGTGTAAATTATGCAACAAAACACATTTGAAGTGAATTGTGTGTGAAATTTGCAAAGGGGACGAAAATAGAGTGAAATGAGCCAAAATGGCGGAAAATAAGAAGAGACAATTTTAACCAAAATTACAGTGGGCGGCCGGTCAAGGCTTAGGGCGGTCGAGCTATGGGCGACCGGTCGGCCCAAGCCTGGCAAAGACACCTGTTGTCTCGGCCTGTTTTGAAAATCAGAAATTTGATACAAAAATCTAATTTTTCGCCCTAAGTTTTAAAAATGTGCAAAATGCAAACATAGACATCATTCAATATACATTATGCCATAATCGAGCTCGAAATGGTGTAAAATACTCTGCGGTGAATGATTAAAAGTCTCATGAGTTATCCTTGAGACGGAATTAAACACATCTCAAGTTTTTTGTTAAACATGCAATCCCTTAGAAAAAGATATTGAATCTCAATATGTTTAGTTCGATTATGACGAACCATATTTTGAAAAATTATTATCACCGGACTTGTTATCCCGAAAATAAGAACATTTTAAAACTTTGGATACAACAAGTCATAAGAAAAAGTGCCTTTCAAATATTTAAAAATTTCTTTTAACGGCACTTTAATGAGATTCGTTGGGATAGTTTTTTAAGTCGAGCATATAGGCGTAAGGCATATGGAATGTCGAGTATATGGGAGTAATAAAAGTGAATGAACATACCTCGAATTTGTTTGTCGACCGATATGCCTTTTTTAACCATTGTCAATCTTTACATGGTAGTCATGGAGGTTGAGATGGTTCTTTCTTCTTCAATGCCTCACTTCTTCTTTTTGTATACTTTGATTGTGAATAATAATCACTTTCTTGGCATTGTTTAACTTGAAGTTCAATGAAGAAATTTTAGCTTCCCCATCATGATCATCTTAAGTTCACCTTGCATCAACTTAGAAAATAACTTGCACAATAATTCATCAGTAGCACCATAAATGATATCATAAATTTGTACAAGTAAACAATCTTGCCCCCTTTTTCAAAAACAAAGAGAGTAGTATAAACTTTACCTCTTGTAAAACCATTTAGCAAAAATAGCTAAGTTTATCATACCATACACGGGGTACTTGATTTAAACCATACAAGGTCTTTTATAAAAAATCATTTGGCTTAGAAAAATTTTAAACCCCGGAGGTTTTACATAGACTTCTTCTTGAGTAAAACCATTTAGAAAAGTGGATTTAACATCTATTTGGTAAAGCTTGAAATTTTCTTAAAACAAGAATAGGCAGGGAAAATGTGAAAAACCACGGAAGAAAATGTATCATCAAAATCAATACCTTCTTCTTGATAATACCTTAGAGCTACTAGCCTTGCCTTGGTCATCAAAGCTTGTTCCAAAATACCAAAAATTTCTGCAAAATCTTAAAAGATATCTTGCACGAAAGGATAGTAATATCGAAAAATAGCGACATAATAACAAGTAACAAATACTATGCTTTCAAACAAATCATCAAGAGTTTCATGAAACATGTAAGTTCAAATAAGCTTATAGGAAGCTATATAAGGCCACTTTTGAAATTTGAAAAATTCAAGAGCATATAGTTGAGACCTCATTTACAAGAAGCATATGAACAAGAGTTTTGACAAAGCAACCAAGAATAATTTTTATATGCAATAAAATGCATAACTTAAAAATCAAATGTTTTATCAAAAACAAAATATAATCCTTTACAAATCTTGGATAAAACAAGCTATGTCAAATAATGCCTTTTAAAAATCAAAAATCCTCTTAATAGCACTTGTATAAAATACTTTGAAAAACAAGCACATAGGCATATGACAAAAAAATATATCGAATAGTATAGGATGAATACCAATGATGAGCGTGCCTCGATGGTTTAATCATCTCTTGAAGAGGATGAGGAAATATATATCCTACACATATCTTAAACAAGTATAGCACAAAACTAATATGATACAAGTGTAGGCTAAAACAATAAAAGATATCACAAGTAAACTCATGCCATAAAAATTCATAAGAGATGATAAAACAATTAAGTCTAAGCAAATACACAAGAGTTTAATATAAGCATCATACAAGGTCTCCTTTTTCAAAAATTTAAAACCACAAATATATATTGAAGACCTTAATTTTAAAATTATGAAAACTCATTTTACAATTTAGACACAAATAAAAACATGCATAAAAAATAAAATGCATATTTAAATAGGGAGATACGTTACCAATTTCGCCATTTCCATGGGTTTGTCGTTCCATTGTTGATGATATCTTCCCTTTGAAATCATCTTGTTGATGATGGCTTCTCCCATTGTTCCATTTCCAAGGATTTTGTCATTCCCATTGTTGATAATGTC